>VZUI01077525.1:0-18927 GCA_013401135.1 Cettia cetti
ATATTTATATTTATATTTATATTTATATTTATATTTATATTTATATTTATATTTATATTTATATTTATATTTATTTCAGGTGTTTAAGAAATTACTGGATGTGGCAATTATGGGTCTGGTTTGGTTGCCAAGGTAGTGATTGCTCAAAGGCTGGACTTGAAGATCTTAGAGATCTTTTGCAATCAAAATGATTTTGGGATTCTGTGTTTGCATAATATGAAATCACAGAGACTTTTGACTTTGCTTTGGGACAAGGATGGATGTCTGATGACACAAAGCTGGGTTTTTTGGAAGAATGTTTAAGGCCTGGCTCAACCCTATAGAATTGTTAAGGCTGGAAAATACCTATTAAGTGTTCAAGTACAACCATCAAATCCATGCCAACCTTACCTGCCAACAGATGTCTCTTTTGAACTAGGTCTGGATATTTCCTCAAAGTGGTGATACACAGTAGTAGCTAACACCATGACATCAAGAGTATCAAGCAAATGATCACTAGTTCAATGCTGAACTTGCCTGCTGCCTCTGTTCACTCTTTTGTTTTACTGGGATTTTTTGTTTTTCTTTTCCTTACTCTTTTTCCTTTTAAACATGGAACCACAGAACAATATGGCTGGGACATCAATACGTTGTTTGATCCCAAGAGCCATATGGTGGTATCCACACCCCACTGGGTTTCGAGTGGCCTGCCTTTCAACCTGACAATTTAGCCTGGGCATACAGCAAAAACTCAGCAGTGTCAGTACTCTGAGTCCTAGCTTGAGGATAACTTTACAGAGCTCACTTTATATTATGTTTTATGCAATCATGCTTTCAAGTTTTCTACTCTGGCAAAGGACCAGGTGTATACATTCTGGAGTGTACTTGCCTAGATCGGTTTTCACGTCTATATTATCTTCACTTTGGTTTCTCATTCAACAAAAAGTTATTTTCATAGAAATTATTCCCATCTCTGTTGGGGAAAACAATACCTCATCCAGTCTTATTTCAATTTTACATGGAAGTATGACCTTATCTATAATCTCATAGCCTAGCTTGCATACATTATACTATTCTTCTTTTGAAGAATATTAAGAGAAAGAGATATATTTTCAAAATGACTTGTTATAACTGTCAATTGTTTATGTAACTAATTGATCATTTATGTCTTTTGTTTCCTGCTATACCATTCTAGTAATATTTTCAAGAAAAACCCCTCCCCTGTGCTGATATGCCATACTTCAACACACATGGATATTTATTATACGATAAAAATTCCTTTGAAACAGAGAACTTCCAGTGCTGTTTCTGGGGCTGGAGGAAATCAAAGGGGAAAACTATACAAGTTGAAGAATCAAAGACAACTGCTTTATGTAAGGTATAAAGGAAAAAAGTAACAACATTTTACAATTCTTCACAAACAGCACAGTAAATCATATACACATTGAAGGCTATTGTATGCTATCATGGTAGACAGGAGATCAAAGAGGTAGAAAGAAGGATACAAAGACAGACAATATGCAAACACTGCAAACAGAAGGTAGTACGATTAAACCAATCTCTAATAGCCATTGGTACATTCTAGCTGTCACATTTTGACAATGTTTACACATATGCTTCCATAATCACATACATATACAGAATCCTTTCATCAGGTCTAACAAGAAGCAACAAATACAGATTAATACCACTTACATTTGCTCTGGGAATAATTATGGTTATCTACCAGACCACTTAAGAGAGAAGAAAAGACATAGCACCTGTGGCATAAAGGGGTGACAGCAGAAGGAGGTGACTAGCAGTTAAACTCTGTGGAACAAAGAAATCGGAGTGCCCTTAACAATTCCCATTACACTCACCACAGTGCAATGGGAAAGGTCAGATGAGTCTTTTAAGGCATACTGAATAAAAAATCCTCTCGTCTTCCTGCTACATCAGTGGTGTCATAAAGAATTTTATTGTTGCTTACAATCCTTGCTGCTCTTATATCATTAGATTATAAGAAGAAACACAACTACTTTTATCTATGTCTGTAAAGAAAGTTACCAATATATTTGACAGCAGTACCCTCAACACTTCAGGAAAGGTAACAGAAAAAGGCAATGGTGTTTGAAGCCAAACAAGTCAGAAAGACAAAAAAGATCTTTGGCCCTGCCAGCTCTTGCTGCTATCTCTTCTGTCAGAGAAAAAGCTGAAGAGGAAGGTGTGTGTTCCTGAAGCTATTCCCTCTCTTTCACTATTACCCACTTTTTTCTCCTTGACTAGCTCTCAGATTCACTGGCCCAGCAGCCCCCTTTTCTAACAAAACTAGAAATGAGCTTGCCTTCCTACAATATTCTGTGCTCTTGACTGTCCAGATCCACATTTTGTCCTTCTGCTGGAGATAAGCCAGAGAAATAGAAAAGCAAGAGAAAAGCAAAGCCATCCAGTGTGACATCTTGTTATGAGTAACTGATGCCTTTTGCTGACAAATTTGAAGTTTAGGAGAGAGAGGAAAAGACAGCTGGAAATGGCAGTGTATATGAGAAGGATTTTAGTAAAGACTCCTTCCTAACATAACCCAAATTGTTTTTCAAAAACCACTATTTTCTGCTTCTATTATGACATAATAATAAAGTGCCTATTTCTTAATTCATTTTTTTTATGAGCTAGACATTTAAAAAGAAAATTCTTCCTTCAAAACTGGAATTGCCTGTTAGATTATACCATAAGTAAATAATTTACCTATACCTCAGAAAATAAGTAATACCTGGGAAAACAATAAGAGCTTCTGAGGGTTGGAAGCTGAATTAATTTCTGTCCCATTAGTGACTGTCACACATATTCACTGGATTGAGAAAGGATGAAGCTATATCATCTGTGGCTTATGCAGCTGAACACAACTTTACAGCTAAACATTTCTTAGGTACTTAAACACAGTGCTGTCAGCAAACCCACCCCTTCTGCTTACTTTTACTTTAAAAAAATCCATTACTTGTTTGTGCTTCTTACTTAATTTACAAGTAAACTTATTCTGCCTCATTTAAAGTAAGATATCTCTAAGAATGAGAAAAAAAATAGTCTATTGACTTTTGTTCAGTCCACTGCAATTGAGCACTGAATTGTTTTGCCAGTGGAGGAATATGTAAAAGGTAAAAAAATACCTGTAATGGAACTGTTTTCAACACAACATGTGTGAGGCAGATAGCAGCCCCTTAAAAAAAAGAATTAGTCTGGTGTTCATAATGAAGGATGCATATTATTTCTCATAAAAAAAAGAATCTAGCATATGTATTTATTGAGTATTTACAGACCAAGTGCATGAAACAAATAGATACCAGTACATATGTAACTGAAGTTAAAATGTAAAGATTTTCTTAAATGCAGAGCCAAGAATATTTTAATTGGTTCTTAATATTGGGCTTCTAGGCTTCCATTAAGGAACATAATTGAGAAACCTAATTGACATTCTGAAGACCCAAACATTGGCTACAACCCCAATGAATGTAGAATTCTAGCTTGTCAGTGTTCTCAAAAATGTGTATACGTCTATTTTGTTGTTTACTTTCAAAGTGAGGTCTAAGTCAGGCACATATATTTGACTGAAGGGCTTAATCTACCTTGCCAAAATAATTAATAGTTTTGCATAAATGTGTACTATAATATGCATGTAAGAGGAAAAACTCCACCATAAAGGTGAAAAAAAGTAAATGTGATTATAGGAATAATAATTACTTTGAAGTAGAATTAGTAGACTGCAACACAGAATTCCAAATGATAAATGAACGAATGAGTGGAAATTGCATGTATTACACAGTATATTTTGAGTAAATACCAACAAAATCTGGGCAGAATACCATATCATCATCTCTTCTGCATGGGACACATTTTTCATTTTAAAAATAATCACCATAAATAGAATCAAAGGATCAAAGGATCAAAGGATCAAGAAGTTGGAAGACACTAAAGATCATATAGATCCCACCATGGGCAGAGATACCACCAATCAGATCACGTTGCCCAGAGCCCCTTCCAGCCCGGCCTTGAACACTTCCAGGGATGGGGCATTCACAACTCCTCTGGGAACCCTGTTTCTGTTCACCACCCTCATGGTAAAGAATTTCCTTCTAACAGCTAATATAAATCTCTTTTAGCTTATTCTATCACTGTCTGTCCATGTGAAAAGTCACTCTCTATCTTTTTTACATGCTCCCTTTAAGTACTAGAAGGCTACAATTATGATCCCTGGACTGAGCAACCCCAGCTCTCTCAGCTTGTCACCAGAGAGGAGTTGCTTCAGCCCTCAGATCAAGTTTCTGGCATTTCTCTGGACTTGCTCCAACAGAACTACATTTTCCTTTGCTGAAGACCCCAGAGCAGGATGAAGCACTTGCAGTTGCCCCTACACTCACAAGAGCAGAGTGTAGGGGCAAATCACCTTCCTTGACCTGCTGGCCATGCCTTTAAATACATTCTATAGGGTTTTTTTTAAGAAGAATTTTGGGGAACTAATTTGTTGTGATAATTCCTCAGTGAACTAAATGCATTGGTCACCAGCTTTATGTTTTCCAGGGGGATCTATCACAGCTTAGCTAAGCAGTACTGAGCTTGTCTTGAAGTCCATTATCTCAGAAACTTTCAAGGTTAGAAATAGGTGTATGTTTCACAAATATGAAAAAATGTGCTGCATTAGACTGCAGTAACTTTTATAGTCATTTTATTACTATAATTTCATATTTCATTTTGGGAGATGTAGGAGAAAGAAGTGTTTAAACTGGGAAATATTAGTTTAGGGACAAGGGCTGAAACTGCCCTTGAATTTAGCACAGCTGTCACTCCTGATTCAAAATATTTTCTTTATAGTCAATAGAATCTCTCAAGGTACACACCAGCTCACTGGTTTATATACATTCTTTAGGATATGAATCTTAGTAGGTACAGAGAAAATAGAAAATTGGTAGAAATGGCAACAAACCTATAGGGAGAGTGACTTGATTACAACTACATAAACAACTCAGGAAAAAGAAATTATGGATTTTAAATATTCCTGCTGATTCCCCTTTTAACTTCCACAGTCTCACTGCTGCAACAGAAGCCCAAGAAGTTCCACCCCTGCCTTTGTCCCTGCAGTTTAAAACACAGAACATAAAAATAGGTATTTAAGTAATCCTGGTCTACATGCACACTGAATTATACTACAAGATTTGACACTCTTCAGCAGCAACAAAATATTTTAGACACTTGAGTCGTACATTTGTAACTTAAAAAAAAGCTTCTGTCAAACCAAAATGATTTCTTCTTTTCATTTAATGAGAGAAGGTTACAATATACATACAAAAGCTTAAGCTTACTATAATGTGAAATTCTTGTCAAGAATTAGAACATAATTTTTGCATTTCTTGTTGTTTCTTGATTTGTTCTATTAAAATATACCCAAACACAAGATTCAAGTTTCTTGGTGTTTCTTCTGTGCAATTACACTAGTTTGGAGGAAGGGCTGGAATTTTTGGAGAATCGTACTTCTTCCTGTCACTAAAGCTAATGAGGCACAGGAAACCATTGACAGTTGTTTGATCATGCATACAGAACAAACAACGGTTAGGAAGCACATTCTTCTTCTGAGATGAAGCCATCTGCAGCCAACCCCAGCAGGTTTTCCTATAGAGCTGAAAGTGCACGATAAGAGTACAGATTGTTTCTACTTTCCACATCTTTATAGCAGAGCTTAAGCCAGTACAACTGGGAAAATCAAGATAAACAGAGACAGATGTCTAATTTTCCTAGGTAGTCTTTCCATGGATTGTGCATACATTCTTTTGAACATCTAAGATATTGTTTCATAAAAAACAACACCTCAGAAATTAAACTGGAAGACTTTATCAAATCCTGTACATCAGGAAAAAGTAATCATGAGAAGTAAGATCCACATCTGCCAACACTTGATTTTAATTATTTGTTTGAAAGGTATTTCTAGACAAACAGACTCAGTCACTACCGGATGTAGCATGTCTGTGTTAATAATATGTGATAATTGACTCTTCCTTTTGCCAATTACCGCACATCCAAACTGAGTGTCTTTCCTTTTCTCTCTGTCTTTAAATTCACTAGAAGGTTAGAGAATTATAAACTGAAAGATTGGGAAGGATAAGGAATGTCATTAAAATGTGATTGCAATCAAGATTAGGTGTCAGTGTTTATCTTCTGTGAGAAAGAAGAAACAACAAGGCTGAGAACTTTCTTGTCTTTAAACAGCACTGTTGACTGCTTCTCTAGAATATTTCTCCTTTTAATATGCTAGAAGCACCCCAACGTTTGTAAAAATAAATTAAAACCAAAGCATGCAACTTGGACAAATGTAGGAATTATGGGATTGAATAGCATATAAATATTTTCTCAAAAATTGAGACAAGAGGAAAAACAGACCAATTTATTTATGCATTCTGTGAATGTTTAACACTCAGTTTATTAAGGCTAGTATTTTGACTATTATTTTCTGATATTGGTAATTGGCATGTAATACTGATTTATAAATCTGGCATTAATTATACCATTCCAGCTAAAGAAATTGAATTTGCAAAGGCTAACTAGCACAAAGCCTCAATTATCATCTGATTATAATCATTCGGCAGTGTGACAAGTGAGTTGTCATAAGCCCAGTTGTTGTGAGGAAAATAAATGCCGCAAAACAGACCAAACATAAATTATTTCAGTCAGTGCAGGGAAAAAAAAAATGGATCTTTATTTTGGAAGTTCAAAAAAATAAATGCAAATGCTTTAAGATAAACAGAATTTATGAGGTAAGATATTTTTATAATAAAAGATGCACATTTCAACATTCCTAGCTATTTCTTTTCCCCAATTCAGAGGACAAACCCAGGTTTATTTGGTAAATTAATACTAAAACTTAATTTTCATCACAACACAGGTACACTTACTACCAATTTAACTGCTATGCAAATATTGCCACCTGAGCAGACACATCTTTTTTTAGAAAGGTGTTATGATTACAGAGGTGTGTTGGAACAGACATACTTTTGACTCCCAGCTCTACTCAGTTTTTGGACTAGAGTTCAACCATCTAATTTTAGACACTTAACCGAAATACCCCAGTTACCAACAGAGTCTCTTTAGGATTCTTCTGATGGCCAGTGAAAGATGATCTCAAACCTTTGCAAGGTAAAACAGCATTTTATTGGGTCAAATTGCCCACTAGAGTTGCAATTTTTTTTATCAGTTACGGAGATTTTGGTTTAAGATGGCTTAAGTAACTGTCTAACTCAGGCCCTTCTGTGCTCATATGGCCAAGCCACTCAGGTCCTCTGCAGACAAAATCCAGGAGAAGTGTTTTATACTCTGACAGAGAGGCTGAACAATCCTGTACAATTTGTAAAGGGAGTTAGTCAAGAGTTGGGGTGCTAGTACTGGATGTGCTGACAGTGAGACTGTACAGGGCACCCACTGGCAAGCAAGGCCCCAGACTTAAACTAAAACAATGCAGAGAGCAAGATGAAGCACTGGTAGGGAAGCTCCACTTCATCCCTTACACCTGACTGTCACGTTGAATTGTTAATAATAAACTATTAACCATTCCAAAATGTGTGAACAGCATCTCAGACCTGGGTAGTTGCTTAAGAAAGAAGTAATATGAAATGGACTGGGACACAGACCCTCCATACTAGAATTTTCAGACCTTCTTTCAGGCTGAAATCCAGAGTTGCAAATTTTTGTTTGATTAAGGCCTTCAGGCCTTCTTGCAGCATTCTGTTTGAAGCTGAGGAAGAGATGTCCTACTCATGTTCACTGAGGTGTTCAGAGGGAACCTGAGTCTTCCTCTTCCTGATAAAATATTAGTCATCACAACTATATTCTGTAATACCTGAATATACGTGTTAGTCAAAATTTAGACAACTCATATTCTGGTAGGAATCAGAAATAGTATTCCATTTTTTGTTGGGTTTATTTGTGATCCTTTTTATATTAAACTGAATGCACTTTCAACAGGAAGGTTGTACTAGTTTGAAAGCAAAGCAGTGGGAGATCCCAAGTCAGAAATACAACTTAATATGAAAATTAAATGCAGTAGTACAAAAAACACTGACAGAGTCAGAATACAACCTGACAGTTTGTTGGTAGCAATCCAGTTAAACGATGCATGAAGTCCCCTTTGAACTGATAGATGTGGTTCTGTGGAGCAGTGGTTCTGTAGGAAGGCTGTAGTCTCCCTCTGAGGGTGCAGGAGTGGTTATGGAGTTTTTGTCCTCTGGGAAGTCAGTGGATAAGGCTGACTGTGGTGTTCCAAATCTCACATCATATCCAGTTAGGAGGAATACTTTGTTCCTCCCCCTGGGCGGAGCATCTCCCTGTGGGATGATTAATGTTATCAGTCATGCAGTGAGTCTCAATGGCTCATTAACAGAAGATATCACCTGGAGTTATCAGGGATGAGTCATGAAGGAGATAAGGAACACTGCCCCTCCTGGTTTTAACAGCTTATGAAGATGGTGATAGAATACATACCTTTGAGTACATCTTAGGTTGTAACCTAAGACAAAGGTTTTGATATTCATTAATGCAAAACTAATTTTATTTTTCTGTCTAGGGTGTTTTTAGAGTTGTAGATTTTTAATTTGGACCTCCCACAGTGGATATGAGTACTATGAACCTCTTCACATATAAATTGGTGTGGTCTGACCATATTTATTATGTTAGCTGAGTCACATTTATAACTTGGCTTTAGTGCTGAGCAGCTCAACCTTTGTCAGGATTTATGTATACTTTACTAGGAGCAGAAATAAGAAATAACATACTTACTAATGTGTAGGTATTTTAACTAGTCAACTCATAATACTATTTATACTAGTAGTTATTAGGATGTCCAGGGACCCTAGTAGGGATCATGTATGAGAAACATTTCTTAAAGGTACAAAAGGTTTAAGGCCTTTTGTAGGTACACTTGTCTCTGTTCTTCAGTCAAGTCTTCGCAAGTTTTATTTGTCACAGTGCTAACTTGAAGATAATAAGGTCCATGCAGTGAACTTGCATCTACCTGTTACAACTTACATAGGTGGTATTTTCAATAGAAACTTACATGAAACATAAGTATATTTGTCCTTAGAATCTTTTGATAAAGTACTAGCCAGTATTATTTCTTTTATTTACAAAAAATGAAGTCAGTAACAATGCTTCTCATTTGAGAAGTGAGAATATGCAGCAGTGCTTCCCAAACTGCTAGGGCTTGATTTGTCCACATCAGATGCAAACTGAGGTCATCCAGCTCTGGGCCTTTTCACCCTAGAAGTGTTTTTTGCCTCCAGAAAACAGGGACTTTGTAGGCAACAGGACATCCTACATGGATCTGGGATATGGCTGGGCTCAGAAGCGCTGCTAATCTAAGAACTGCCACTGAGACTAACATTTGACCAGTTTTTGAGGTAGAAATAAGGAATTACAACAGTTTCTCTTAAATCCTGGCTAATTCCATTGAATGATTTTTTTCTATCACTTTTTAGGGTATGTAATTGTTGCACAAAATTAAATTTTTCCTGGTGAATGCATGTTCTCGAATTATGAGCAAGATACTCTTATAATTCTCTAACTGAAATCACAGACAAAGAAAGTCATACTAAACCCTAATTTTAGTAAAATGCAATGTTTCTTTTATCATTATAATGGAACTACTTTGAGAAAAAGTTGTGATTCATGATTAATCAGCCTATTTAATTTAAAATATTTCCTAGACCAAGCATTACAAGCAAGTTTCTAATTTTGAAATTACCTTACATGATGTACTTTTATTTTTCAGTGTTTCATATGATGAGTTTTCTAGTCTTAAACTGTGTATTTGTTAAAATTGTGGACAGTTACAATATACCAAATATGACAATAGATTTTACTTGACAAAATATTCTGCTAAATGGCACCCCTGAAAGCCAAGGAACCTCACACATTAAGAGTTCTACAGATACACAAATTGTCTAAATTATGAAAAATCACTTTCTACTAAGATCCAGCAAAAAATCCATAGAAGCACAGTAAACAAATCACCGAATGATAACCATTTCGTCTCTTACTGAGCAGTGGTATGCTCTGTGCTTCACAATGCTGAGGACATTATGAAATGTCATAATGTCCTGATGACATTAAAGTTAAAAGAAATCCAACAAATCAACAGGAAATGCCAAAATTAGTTACAATAATATTTTTAAAGTGTAACTCTTGTCTACTGCGTCTTTGCATTGTTTATTTGGTTAGTCTCACCCAGCACCAAAACATGTACTCTATACTCCATATTTAATTTACTAAAAATAACAACAATAAACTTGTCTTAGCTCAAAGTTTCTTATTTTCTTTAGTCAAAAATTGCTTCCAGGTGCTGGATGTGGTAAAATTACCATCTCATACTCTCCTATAACAAAATTTGAATGAACTGCTGAAATATTTGTTATAATATTGGTAGTAAAACTTATTTGGTGCAAATCAGATTAGCTATTTTTTTGCCATATAAGCAAAACAAACAAACAAAGATAAATTATCACTTGCTGACACTCTTCACAAAGCACTGTACCTCTCTTTTAATCTGAATTTTCTCATTTTGTCCATCACAGATTTTAATTATTGTATTGACTTAAAATTTTGTCCTTTGGACTTAGGAGTCCCTTATCAGAGCTGGTTCTGTGTTTACTGTGCTACTGACTCTGATGAATACATCTTCTTCCTTAATGAAGGAAATGAGCTGAACTCCTAGTTGTTCATATTACAGATAAGCAGATTTAGTAACCCTTCTTTATTTCTAGTTACTCAGATATTTTTGGTAGCTTAGCTCAACACCATCCAATTTATAAGACAGTCAATTCATAAGCTGACACAGATTGTATTTGATTTAGTGCTTATCTTTCGTTTTGAATAGCAGTGAGCAAATCTATGTCACTGATGAAAAAGAAAGCCTTCAGGTCAAATTCATTTCTGCAGCATATAGTAGCTACACCCAGAATTCAAATTGTACCCTGTCACTTCAGACAGACTAGATGGAGACTTTGGTATTTGTGGGATTGATAGGAAGAAATACGCCATTGCTTCTATGAACAATTGAGGTAGTTTAACTTCTTAGTTGTAACATCTCTAATTGCATGTGCTTTCTCATGGAATGTACAGTGGAAAAGAGAGTTTTAAGATCTCAGAAAGAAATCTGAGACATGACCTCTCATGATACAAGATATGTGATTTAGATTAAGCACAACAGAAAATTTAGATTTTTGTCTGATTCAAATAACTTAAGGTTTCACTTTTGTTTCTTTATATTTGTATTGAACAAGCAAAATGTTGTTCTGGCTAAAATTCAAGATTTGAGGCTTTTTTTTTTAATCTAGTGAAAATGATTTTTAAAAATAAATCAATATTTATTTTATTGTACTTTGATTTTGTTAGCAAAGTGGAAGCACTGTTGGGGGATCAACTGTACAGAAAGGCAAATTTCTGTAATGATCAGTGAAGGGAGAGTAACAATATATTTTGAGATATGAAAAGATTTTTCCAAAACTCACATTTCCATACCAAGTTGCAGTGATTAAGGTTACAGATTTTCCCCTCCTATTGCTTCCTGCTTTTACCTTATGTACCTTTTGGTTGGGTTTTATTTTCTCCTCTAATCTAGGAATATTGTTTTTTATGCTTCATGCTCTGCAAAATTTCTCTCAGTAAAACTGTGCTTTAAAATTCAGCATTTACTTCCTCTTCTGTACATAAAAGTACTAAAATCATAATATTACAGCCTCAGTCCCCTATTTCCTAAGCTGTACCTTTTCCACTGGTTCAAGTTCAAAACATAATCAAGCCAAATGGGCATGCTGAATAAAGCGGGGAGGTACTGGTATTTCTTACCACATCCTAGGGCACACAAGTTAGAAAGGCTAGGAGTTTATGTGTCTAGATCTGACAAATAAATAGAAACAAATTCTGCCAGGAAAATCTTGACATGGTGGAATACCAGAAAGCCTTCAAAATCAGGTAGCCTCATTTGCAAGATATTTTGAATACCTCATATTATAACCAGTGACTACACAAAAGACAACATACAACAAATAAGGACAAATAAAGACATAAAGGCATAAATTGGCTAAAATTACCTTTTAAGATGAGGAAGGAAAACTATAGAAGGCTTGTAATGAAACCCAATTTACAGACAGTGATTTTATAATTAGGGATACTTTCTGCTTAGGATAAGGAAAGGCAAGAAAAAGCTGAGACCAAGTTAGCAATACAATATGTACTCCACAAATCCTTTATAAGCTATATAGACAGGCCAATATATAGTCCCATGGCAACTTAATGAAAAAGTGAAATTTGCCTTCTTCAAATAGAAAACTAAGGAATATCAGGTGTGTTTGTGTTTTGCAGATGCAAATTAGTTTTTATTCATCTGTTGCCACCCCACTTATACCTTGGCAGTGAAAGGTAGTGGTTCAAATGTGGTGCATCAGCAAGGAGCAGAATGTGCTCATGTTGGTTAAATGCAGAACACTTCAGCCTTAAGGGCCTTGAGGGAAAGCCATATGAGGAGCACCTGAGGTCACTAAGCTTACTCAGCCTGGAGAAGAGGAAACTGAGGAAAGACTTTATCACAGCTACAACTTCCTCACAAGGGTAAGAGGAGCAGAAGACACTGATTTCTTCTTTGTGGTGACCAGTGACAGTGCCCAAGGGAATGACCCGAAGCTGTGTCAGGGGAGGTTTAAGTCAGATATAAGGAAATGGTTTTTCACCCAGAGGGTGTCTGGGCACTGGAACAGGCTTCCCAGAGACGTGGTCACAGCATCAACCTGGCAGAGTTCAAGAGGTATTTGGATAACACTCTTGGGCATATGGTGTGAGTCTTGGGGTGTCCTGTGAAGGGCCAGGAGTTGGACACAATGATCTTTGTGGGTTCCTTCTATTCAGCATATTCTATGATTTGTGATTCTATGATATCTGCCATGGCATAACTACTTATCAAAATATATGTGAAAATGTTGTGTGGTTCTCTATTCTGTAAGATGGGAAAATACATTAAAGTAATTCTTTCCTGATATTGCTGTGATAAGACTTTTGAAGCTTCTGGGGTTTTCTTGGTTGGTTGACTTGTCATTGTAGTCTAGGTTTTGTGTGTGTCTGTGTATACGAGTGTGTGTGTGAATGTGTTTATTTTCTGATGCACAAATTTATGTCACTCTTTCACGGATTAAAACCAAGTGTTACACAGTAACTCAAATAAAATTTTCTTGATGTTTAGGGATTTTATATTTCTAAGTGGAAGGTTTCTTACCAGCATAATTTTAGAAATACACATTAAGGAATATTTCCCATTACTCATAAGCATTATATCCAATTCTGAAATTGTTTACACTCATCTAGACTAGTGAAGCATGACAATAATCCATCACTTCCAGAGGTACTTATTTCCTACCAGATACCAGCTATATTTTAGAGATAATTATTTGTGTTATTGTCATTGTGACAGCAAAATTAGTTTCTGTAAATATGCAAGATGTAGAACCATAGAAAGATTTAAATCAGATTTGCAGAAACTTTGTACTTTAAAAAAATACCATCTCATGATGTGGAAAATAAAATGAAAAAAACCTCAAACTCTGTGTCCTTTTCACCTTACTAATATTTTATATTACTTTTTGTGTGCTTACGTATTTATACAAGAAATGTTTAAAATTTCATGGCTGGTACAAGACTGCCATCTACAGGCTATACAAGAAAAAAGTGCTTTAAAAGACTGACTCATTTGAAATACAGTTTTTAAAGCCAATTCCGACTCTTTTTTTTTTTTTCCTTTTTTTTTTTTTTTTTTTTTTTTCTTAATCTCTCCTGAAGTCTCTAGGAAAGAATTTTTTACTTGATATTTATACTGGAATAATTGTGTTTAGGGTTTTACTATGCACAAATTCAAGTCAGCAAGCCTTAAATTCACCTTTCTTCCTGGTTCATTTTATGCCTTCCTGCATACAAAAGTGCTCCTTCAGAAAATGTCTTGAAATTCCATTTTTGTACAATAGAAAAAAATCGGATATGAGTTACTGATTGCCTTAATATACTAAAAATTAATAAAACATTTAAAATTATAGAGGTAATCAAAAAAGGGATATTTCTTTTAGATATATGTTTAATAATATTCAGGTCCTTAGACATACATATAATAAGTATTTGGCTTATAAAATAAGCATCTATATACAATATCCATATTTGACAGTTATTTTTATACAATGAATATTCTTTGGGTTTGTCCACCATAAATCCAAACAGTGACTGATATTTTCTATTTCTTTGCTAAAAATCACCACCTCAAAAGACCCTTCAGCTTGTATTTATTTTATTATATGTGCTTTGAAACTTATTAGTTCATTTCAAAACACCCAAAACAAAAAGAAAAACCCAAACAACCCAACTGTCAGAGGCTGAAATATTATTTATGGCTTAAAGATCCTCATGAAGAATTTTGCCTGTTATAGCAAAACTGTATAACAGAAATTGAAGACCACCATACCCTGAATGGGGCCGTGACTAAAGCCCTACAGTGCTAGTTGATGGATAAAGTGCCTGAGGTCTGGGCTAGGGGAAGAAGAATCCATTCACAGAGAGATCAAGCTTAGCACCTTCAGGGTAGCGATCACAGCTCCAGGGATACCAGCTGCCACGCTGGCACAGGCCCTCACACCAAGGAGTGGAAGAGAGTGATGCATTAAGTTTTAGCTTTCATGTTTTTCAGATTCTGTGCTGCCTAAGGGTGTAGTTCTGATCCCCATATTAAGTGCCAGTAAGGTTTCTTCACAGAGTAAGTAGACAAAACAAATCTTTTTCATGATGAACACCAAGGACAACTTTCAGGCCCAAAAGCATAAGCAGCCCTGGACTGGAGGGAGGAACAAGAAGGATGAGACCCCCATGACCTGAGGCTGGGGTTGGACAATTGGGCCCCAATATGCAAACGGACCAAAATTTATAAAAGTGTAGGATCTCATGACTGGTTGTCCATTTTTGTGACCATTCTTAGTCCACCTTGGGTGTAGCCCTGGTCAGGCTTTTGTCCCGCCTAAGGTGCACCTTAATATCTACTTTATTTCCAGGCTATGTCCAGTCTCCATTTCAGGTCAGCTTTACCAAGGTATCAAGAAGAGGGAGAGGTTTGGGTGTGTGGATAAAAAGCCTCTGGCCCAAGACAGTGAATGCCTATCCTCTGCTGTGCAAAGGAGCCCAAGCTGCAGGGGTCCCTTCACCTGGGGAAAAGCTTATCCACAACAGAGAGGGTGACATGGGCCATCAATGATCCCCCAGCAAAGAGCTCTGCAGACCCTGCACCAGAGCAGTGCAGATGATGCCACAGACCCTGAGTGTTGCAAGGGACAGTGCAAGGAAGGCACCCGGGCATTCCCATCTGGCCCAATTGTATATTAATCCACAGAATTCTATACTTTTTGGAGTGGTGGTGGCAGTGGGGCATTCTCACCACCAAGAAGACCCAGATGGAGGGGAGCAATGAGACATCATTGGGACCCTTGGATGGGTGATGTTCTTCCACCTGTTACTCTCCTCCTGTCCCTCCCACCACCACGCACACTTCTTTTTCTGTTACTTTCTGGCTTTCTTTTATTTTTCTTTCTCACTGCCTTCTTTAATATTAAATAAAATATATCAAGTTCTTTTGGCACCAACATCTAACCTCATTTGGTTTTAATCAACCTTTGGGGTATATTTCAAACCTTTCTGGGTTTGAATATTTTAATCACAGAGACTTGATTTTCTTTGCTCTTCTGGGTATAAACTGGTTCATAACACCAACCAAAACCAGGGAATGTATGACCTGAATAAACTCAACCATTTAATTAGACCTAGATTATATTTGCTTGCAAAACTCCTGCTGGAAGTAATGAGATCTTTGCATAAAAAAATGGTGGCACAATAATCAGCTACAAACTTCTAATAGGAAACTTTATTCTGTCCTAACACTAACTCCACTTAAGCTGAGTAATAATAAATTAATAAACAATAGATTGTTTTGTGTTCTTATCTTTAATTATTACAAAGAAAACTGTTGTGAGATAAATATTCATTTTTATGGCTGCTGTAATACATATGTTATGGAATATACATGGGATATTGGGAGAACTGAGTCTGTTCATCCTGAAAAAAAAAAAGGCAAAGACAGACTCTAATTCCTTTCTTCCATTTTCTGTGGTGAAATTTTAAAGAAAATGCAGCTAGACTTTTGATTGTATTAAACAACGAGAGATGAGACATTTGGCACAACTTACAGGAAACTATGTTTAAGGCAGAGAAAAATGAGGGAAAGAAATCAATGAGGGTTGTGAAGCACTGGAAGAGGTGCATCAAAGGTGTTGCAGAGGTACTAAAATGTGACTGGACCTTTTACAACCTGATCTAACCTCAAATATGACCCTGATTTGAAAGCAATGGCAGATTTCCAGAAGTACTAGAATACTAGTAGCTTAAATTTTTCATAAACTTCAGGATTTTTGTGAAGATTTTCCCATCAAATTTTCCCACTAAATTTATTTTGATTTCTCTGAGGTTTGGATCAGGCAGTTACAGAGCAGATGCTAATGCAGTTTGAACCTTACACCTGTGAGTATCAAGAATAAAGGAAAAGCGCAAACTCAGTGCTAAACAGAAATCCATTTCTGCCTTGTGGAGTTAATTAGCAATTGATTTAAAAACTAGCTGTAAACACATATTTGCTGTTAATGATTCTGAGCAGTGTTCTTTAGGGATCAGGTGTGAAGATATGAGTTTTAAAAAACCCTTCACAACTAAGAAAAATGCTAACACCATTATTTTAAATTCTTGTTAACACATACTTCGAATCTTTTAATGATAATATATTAGGCACAAAAGAAAATAAGTAAACAAAAGTAGGACCTAAAGTTATCTAAGTTCACTGAATGGCTTTGTGACATCAATTTTTAATGCAATTTAGTAGTAAACACTGTGGGTAAACTGACCAGTATAATTTATTATACCAAGTAAAAAAATACAAGAAATGTATTTGCTGTTAAGACATGTTGGCATATGAATGTGCATGTCTTCAAAATGGAATTACAACAAGAAAGAAGTTATAACACGACTACAGCTTCCCAAATATAGTGTGGTTTATAACACGCATGGTATAATGTGAATTAAAGACAACAGAGAGTGAGAAGACAAAAAAAAAGTCAATGCAGTTTTCACCCTCAGAAAAGACAATAGCCATTGTGTTAAAGGTAACAAAAA
Organism: Cettia cetti; assembly: GCA_013401135.1. Lineage (NCBI taxonomy): Eukaryota > Metazoa > Chordata > Aves > Passeriformes > Sylviidae > Cettia > Cettia cetti. The sequence continues at coordinate 17,227 of VZUI01077525.1, forward strand.
TATTTCAAGACTTTTGTGTTTTGTCTAAATGCCAGCCTACAGAAAAGGAGATTACCTTGTGAATCTCTTTTACTGCACAATAAGTTTATTTAAAAAAAAAATCAATTCTTTAGCAAGGCTTGACCAAAAGCCTTGTGTTCTTTGCAGGGAGGTAGGAGCAGGGAGACAGGAGGCACAAGGGAAGGTAACTGTGAGCTCATTATTACTTCACAGGCTAGAAAGAGAATCTTGGAGAATGTCCAGTGTCTAGGTTTCTAGCCACCATTTTTTACCAAAGGTGTGGAAAAATATGAAGTCTGCTCAAATAACACTTCTGTAACCAATTTAATAACAAAATCAAAAAAATTACTTGACTGAAACTATTTGTTTAGAATAGTTATTACATATATGCAATTTTTGTAAAAGAAACCAGTTATGATTATTTATTTTTATTTCAAATGTGAAGAAAATAAAATTCACCCAAAAAAGGTTTTTGCCAGTATCAGGTTTGTTTGTTGTTAACTCAGTGATCAGAGGCCTTTTCAATTCCTAATCAACCCTTGTAATTGCTCACCTCACCCTGCTAGCTCAGGTTTTTCAATTGTTAATTCGCCTACCTCGTTCACATTGCCCTTCCCCCCTTGCGTTGGGACCCTGCTGCTCCCAAGATTCTCCAGGGAGTAGCATGCAAATTGGGGAACACTCCTTGAAAACCAAACGACATCCTAAAAAACAAGCCCACGTAATACCAAGGACTACAAGTGACACCCCCAAAACCGGCAGAGCAGGGAGGAAAGCCAGGACACCAACAGAGGCTTTGTAGTCCCTCACCATAACTGTAATAGACCTGGATCGGCCAGATCCCGCCCCAGCTGAGAGCGGGTGGGTGTATCTTTCCAAGGACTTTCGTGAGGAAGGAAGACCCAGCTATGCCCTGCCGTGAGGCAAAGCTGACCTCCTCCTCCTCTGTGTCGTCCATTGGGAGCAGCGGCAGTGTGCACAGCCCCTCGGACCCCCACCCAAGAGCTGATCTTTAGTAAAGGCATTAAAAGGGAGATTTGTCTCCTGGTCTTTTTTTCATTCATAACAAAATGCATGAACTTCGGTTACATAAATATTTTCACCAAAAAACCCACAAAGTCTCTTTTTATCTGACTACGAAATTTGCAGTTCAGGTTATATGTAAACTAATGCTAATCAACATGAATTAAGTAAGCAGCATATTCTGGATTTACACAGTTCAGATACAATCACTAAAATTATGTGGATGCTGAATAATCTGAGAGAACCTACAGAACTTTCCAACTATAACATTCTTATGGCATTAGCTTGAATTGTACTAAGCAGTAGTGAGTATATGTTTCAAGTGTTTCAATTTGTTCAAATATATAAAGGTACAATTAAGGACTTGGAGGAACCTCTTAAAAATGGATGCTGCAGACAGGGCCTCACGCCATTTAGTTTTCAGGTCCCCTATATTGACACTGTTAAAGTCGATGAAGCAATCACAGAATCTCAATAATAGTTGTTGTTGGAAGGAATCCCTGGGAATCGTCAATCCAACTGTCCTGCTCAGAGGAGAGTCAGCTAGAAGAGGTCACTCAGGGAAATGGCAATGTCCAGTCTGGTTTCAGGTATCTCCAAGAACTGGGACTCCTGACTGACTACTTTCAGAGGACAAAAAAAAAAAAAAAAAAAAAAAAAAGGTTTTGTTTCAATTAA
>VZUI01077547.1:0-15693 GCA_013401135.1 Cettia cetti
TCTATTCTATTCTATTCTATTCCATTCCATTCCATTCCATTCCATTCCATTCCATTCCATTCCATTCCATTCCATTCTACTCTGTTCTATTCCACTGATGCCTTAAGCTTTAGCTTTCATATTTTCAGATTCTGTGTTGCCCAGGGGTGTAGAGCAGTGCTGTCCCGAGGGAGACACAGTGATCACCACGGAGTCAAAGCAGGAAAAGAGGAAGTTTAATTTTTAATTTTTTAAAGTTTAATTTTTCTACAGTTTATATTGATTTCTGAAAAGGAGACCAGATTGGAAGACTGAGGTTCAACCTCTTCAACTCCACTGGTCTTAGAAAGTGTCCATCAATTGTCCTTTCACAGAAATGAATCCAAAAACATGATAAAAGTTCTATAAACATTATTTTGTTTACATGGGAAACAAGGCGACACAGGGGTGCAGTTCTGACTCTCATATTAAGTGCCAGTCAGCTCTTCACAGAGTAGGGACACAAAACAAATCATTTTCCTGCTGAAGACCAAGGCCAACTTTCAGCCCAAAAGCACAAACAAGGGTGGCTGGAGGGAGGAATAGGAAGAATGGGACCTCAAAACCTGAAGCTGTAATTGGACAATTAAACCCCAATATGCAAAGGGACCAAAAATGATCAAAGTGTGAGACCTTGTGAGTGGTCTGCCATTTTGTGACCATTTTGGGTCCACTTTGGGTGTTGCCCTGGTCAGGCTCTGTCCTGCCCAAGGTGTACCCTAAAAGCCTTTCAATAAATATCTGCTTTATTCTCTGGCTCTGTACAGTCTCTGTTTCAGGTCAGCCTTCCCAAGACATCACCGTGGCAGGAGCTCAGCTGCAGAGCTGGGATTCCCTTTCTGACAAAGCCCAAGCCCAACACCTCAGCAGTTACCCAGAGTCAGGGCCATGGCAAGGCCAGAATTCCTCATCCATTTAAAATTACACATCTCCTTTAGGATTTCTGTACAGCTGCTTTAATTGGCCAAAACTGCCTCAAAATTCAGGGAGTTTTTCTCAGGGTGCAGAGGCGCTGCTTTTCATGTTTGATCAGTGCAGGGTAACCTGGAGCCTTGTCCATGAGGATAAGCAAGCAAGGAAGGAGCAGGGAAGGCAGCCTGAATCACAGAATCATGGAATCATAGAATCCTTTAGGCTGGAAAAGGCCTCAAAGATCCAACCATTCCCCCAGCACTGCCAAGGCCACTGCATGTCCCCAAGTGTCACATCCACCTCCTTTTAATCCCTCCAGTGATGGTGAGTCCACCCTTCCCTGGGCAGCCTGACCATCCTTTCCATGAAAAAATATTTTCTAATATCCCACATAAACCTCCCCTGGCCACAACATGAATCTGAGGGATGCCACAGCCCTGGGGGAGGATGCAGACAGCAGCTGCGGACCAGATTCAGATTCCAAACTCCTCCCTTTCCCTACAAACTCCTGCTGCTGCCAGATCTGAGTGTGGGGATAAGAACAGGGCCCTGAGATCAGAGTGATGGAGCTGTGGGCACTCAGGATGTCCCTGACACTGCCTCTTGCACTGCTTCTCCTCCTGACACTTTTCTGGCCCCAAATGCTGAGAGGAGAATGGAAATTAGGTCCCTTGCAGAAGCAGGGCCGGTCCTTTAATGCAGAACCCACTAAATACAGGGAGGGTTTAGGGCAAATCACTTTCACTCAGATCAGCCTCAAACACTTCAGAGGTTTTAGGAGAAGTCTCACCCCCTGAGGGCAGCATCAGCCAACACAGTTGAGAGCAGAGGACCTGACATCCCTTCGCTTTCTGCTGCCGAGCAATCGAGGAGCAGAATCTTTGCTCCATTTCCACGGGACTCGCCCAGCAAATGGCAAATGTGCCACAGCCACGGTTAAATCCCACTGCTGCTCCCCGGCGTCGGAGGGACACATCCTGCAGTTTGTACCCAGATTTCTGGGAAGAAATGTGCCTGGATGAAATGAGGGTCTGCAAGTCTGCCTAGCACAGTGAGACACCTCACTAGGCACAACTCAGCCCACAGGAAAAAGCCTTTTTCCCCCCTTTGCATGAGTCTCGTGCCCAGGCTGCTCTTTAATTCAATCACTGGGTGCACTGTCCAAATTAACTTCCAGGATCCAACTGTAAATATTGAAAATAACCATCATTCTGCTTCTCAGAGCAGCCCTTGGCTAACAAAGGACCCAACCCTCAGCTGGATGAGGGGATCTCATCTGAAGTCAGTCGAGATGTGCTGATTTATACCAAGGGACTTCAGCAGCTCATTAATTTTGCAAATCAAGCATTTGGACATTGGGAAATGCCTTTAGGAAATGTAACCAGGTTTCTGGTTCACCTTAATTGCCTATGTTCATTATGTTGATTGGTGAACAGAGATGCCACTGGAGTAAAGGCTGAGGCTTACATAGTTAAACAAATGAGTTCTTCTGAAGTCTCTTTTATATGGAAAATTGATCAAGATAATTATACCACCAGTATAATTTTACCAGTACAGCTCCCACTCACTTCCCTGCCTACGGAAGCTTTTTAGTGTCCCTGCTTTTCCAGGAATGCAATGTGAGATAAAACAAACCGTGCCACAAACAAGTGCTCATGTGAGGAGTGGAATCTGTAGGAGGATAATTGACCTGCTAGAATTAAGATGCTGATTTCCCTCTGTGAGCAGACTAAAGCCATGTGCCTACATCCACATGCATCCCTGAAGTCCTTGGGAATTTGCAGCAGCAGTGCTGAGGTTCCTCCTTGGTGGTTCTGAGAGCACCCTCGGAGGGAGAAGCAGCTCTCAGCCACTGCTGGTGTCACTGGGGGGCTGCTTTGGAGCTCACCTCCAACTCCAGGGACCAGTTTGTGCTTTTCTAGTGGACATCACTGCTTGGGAAATGCCTCAGCTGCCTTTGGAGGCCAGGAGCCTCCAGAAAAACAGATTGAACACGTTTGAGAAAAGTGGGATGTGCACTGAAACTTCAGCTGAGGATACACACCAAGTAAAGGTGATCTCCATGGAGCAGCAGGGCTGGGGCTTTTCTGCAGCTGAGAGCACTTGCAGGCAGCTCAGCAGGGTTCTAAGGGTCACATCCTGCCACAAACAATGCCCAAACATTGGACAAACTGAGGGAAATAAAAGTGTTCCCCATTACCTCCATCCAGCCCTGCACGGTGGGACTGTGTGTGAAAATCCCAGCAAGGGCAGCCTGGGGTTTAAGTCTTTCTGAGCATCACAGAGTTCTGCTCCAAGGGCTCACCCAAAATCAAATCTGGCTCATATTATCCCAGAATCCTATCATCGAACACCAGAATACACTTTTCATAGAAAGTCAGATTTTGAGGATTCATTGAGTCTGTGTAAAATACAGGATCTCGTGCCTCATTCCTGAGTGGGGGGGCAAAGAACAAGGGGTCTCCAGAGAACAAGAGTGGGAGAGAATTATGAGGTGCCTCAGTCCCTGAGGCTGAAAGGAGCTCTGCAGGTCACTTAGCCCTGCTAGAGCAGGATGGGAGCCTCCCCATCCTGCCTGGGCTATCCCTGGTCCCTGGCAAGGGCCAAAGCCATGGAGCTGGAGCAAAACCATCTCAGGCTCTTTTCTTGCTGCCCAGTGAGTCTCCCGTGCAGTCCACATTGGCCTGTTCTCATTAGGGCACCTTCCAGGCAAAGAAAACTCTGTTTATCTCTCCTGTCAGGTCCAGGGTCTCATTATCATCTCTTGGCAGAGTTGGGAAAGGTCTGAGCCTCTGGATCAGACCCAGAGAGTTTAACTCAGGTTTAGGGCAGACACAGATCCCAGTCAGGGCAGAACTTGGGAAGGGTCAGCCCATAAAGCACAGAAGCTCCAGGTCCCTCCAAGAGAAGAGGACTCTAAATGGAGCATTAAGAAATGTCAGAGGAACCTGTGGGTTTGATTTAAACAACTCAAGAGATATTTAGGCACCAAAATCCCTTTGTGGAAGCAGCTGAAACAGCCATAACAAACCTGAAACAGGAGATTGCCCCCATTGCTGAGCCTGTGCACAAACAGCAATAAATCTTGGAAATGAGGCTTTAATGGGAGAGGCACATTTTTACAGATCTTCTGTCTCCCAGGCTAAAATGGAAAATCTGGTGTTGTGTGGCATTCTGAAGTCTCCACTCCTGGCAGTGACAGCACAGAAGGGCTCTGCCCGGCAGGAACTCCTGGGTTCTCCAGCCAAAGCACCAACAGAGCAGGTCAACCTCCCTGCTGCCGCTTCCCTTCAGAGCCTCACTTCCCTTTTAAAATAGTGTTTGGATGAATTTCCTGATTTTTAAAGCATTTTGGAGAAAAAGGATGTGGAGTTATTCTTTTCTAATAAATTCCCAGAGACCTTACTCCCAGCACTGATCCACAGCAGCAATTTTTCAAACCCAGTCTGGAGCAGAACTTGGCTGGGAGAGCTGCAGCTCAAGTGAATTAAAGTAGCAAAGTTATCAAAAAGTGAGAACTGAGTCTCATAATGGGAACTGTCAGCACATTTAGGCATGGCTGCCTGCAGTTATTGTTGCTTTCTACCTCCAGCCTGCTCACCTGGATTACATTTATTGCTGGCCCACTCTCCTGGCTTTGTTTAGTGAATTTTCTTGAGCTGTCTGCCACTTATCAGCACTATAGGATTTTTTCCTCAATGAAATCTATTTCTCAAACATTCTGCTGCATCTTGCTGCCTGATACACTGAGCATTTAAAGGGCAGATTGAATTATTTGTAATGCAATTTCCTTATTGCACAAAATCCTGTTTTCCACCACACCTTTAATACTTCTTTCTCTCTGGTTTGTTCTAAAGCCTGACCCTTTCTGAGCAGCATTCAAGCTCCAGCTGCTCCACTGTTTCACCCCTCTTTGTAGGTGAATTTGGTGTTCATGTGCACTAAAAGTCCTCAGGGGTCTTTTGATTCCATACATCAGCTTCTCTGGAGTTGTGGTCACACCCAGGTCACTGGAATGGGTGGTTGGCCAAGGCCATCAAGTTGATCTCAGTTCTTCAAACCTTCTTTTGGAAGGTGCCCTGGATGAGTTTTAAGAAACACGATGATCTTTATGGTCTCTTCCAATTTAAGGAACCTTTCTGGGATTCTGAGAGATATTTCAGTAGGACTCTACAAATCTGCAGCATGAGAAGATTTCACCCCTGGGTTTTCACACTTGGGGCACCTTGAGCTGTGGATTCAGCCTGAGAGAGGGACTGACCCTCCAGGCTGGCAAACTCCACTTCTCTGGGACATCACTCCAGCACTGGAGCTCCCACACATTCACCAGCCCCCTCCTTTGGGTCAGGGACACACCATCCGTGCATCCTGCAGAAAAAATGGGATGGAATTGGCTCAGCCAAGCAACTGCTCCTTTTGCTTTGAGCACCCGGAGTTCTGCACATCTTTCTCTGCACAGGTGTGCCTGGGGCCACTTCTGGAGGCTCCTTGTGCAGCCTAGGAGGGTGACAGGAACCTGCACAGGAATAGAAACTGCACCACAGCTCCAAGTGAGGAAAAGTCTGATTTTCCTGGCAGAGCAATCATGAAGTGGAAAAAAGCCCTGCCATCATCTCATCAAAGAAATCTGATCAAGAAATATCCTGAACTCCCCACAGATGTTGCAAGAGGGAAATAAAAAGAAGAAACAAAAATTGTGGGATAAATCATTTATCCAGTTCTGCTGGCAATGTGACACCAGATTACTTGGAAGTCCTGGGAAGTTTCCAGGCAGGAAAAACGAGTTCATTTTATTTGAGATTCCAGCCTGGATTTGAACTGACAGCACTTCACAGGAGAAGCAAAGCACTCAACCATACTTGCAGCCACAACTGCTCTGCCTGGCTCTGCAGTTTGCAGTTTATTCTGCACACTTCAGTTCCTTTGGGTTGGGAACAAATTTGGCTGTGTGCTAAAGAGGCACTTTGGGACGTGCAGAGATCAGGGCAGGGTCTGCTCACATGGGCTCAGTGATAAGAGAGGGTTTGTGATGCTGAGAAGGATGAGCCATGGTGCTCATGAAGTGATCAAACCTTCCCCTGACAACGCTGGCTCAGGACCATGGCCCAGAGTGAGGGAGGGTTGAAGGTGATGAGGTGCAGCTGCAGGATATTTATGGTTTATTCTCTGTTATTGACCATGAGGGTTAATGAAATATTTGGGGTTTTTCCCTAAAGTTGCCAATTCGTAAAACAAGAGCTTTGCTCTCAGTGAATTTCAAGTTGAGCAGCATTGCCTGGGCTGTGTGTGCAGTGCGACCTGTGCAGTGCCAGCTCTGGGGTTGGGATCGGGCTGAGCACTGCCCACATTCCTGCTGGATTATCCAGCCCTGTGACAGGGATCCTGCTGGGGCACAGCTCCAGGAAAGCTCCCAGAGATCTGAGCCATCCCTGAGTCCTGTGCCAGCCCAGTGCTCTGCAGGGGCTGCTGCTGAACATTTTGGTGGAAAGGTAGAGGATTTGCCATCTCCAGGTGGACAGCTCCTCCTAAAGGAGGCTCAGCCAGGGCAGAGGCCTGAGCTTTGCCGGGCTCAAACTCAGGGATTGATCAGGTAGGCCAGAGATGCTCCAAAAGGCCCTTCTGGTGCCTCTGCTCCTCCTGAAGCCCCTGTGACCTTGCTTTCCACAGTTCATGCAGGTCAGAGGTACCAGAGCTGCTTCCAATTCCACTTCATTTGGTTTGGCATCAGGCCCTGCTGCAATTATGATGAAGGTAATCATCTCTAAAAGGGAATTTTTAGAAAGAAAGAGCAAAATATGTGCTGATAATTCTTCATTGCAGCAGCCCTGAGGGATAACTTATGGACTGAGGGCCCATCACAGGCAGAAAAATGGGATGGCAGCAGGGAAAAGGTAAGGATGGATAATTCCAAACATGAATGGATTAGACCAAGGTCCATCCAAAATACCCGCCCTGAAGTTCACAGCTCATCAGGTGCTGGGACAGGTGCAGTTCTTTAGGAATTGACATAAATCCATGGTACAAACACTGCATTGGAGCAAGTTCCTAATCATTAATCACTGCACATTTTCCATGGGTTTTAAAGGAACACCAGCAGCTCCCAGGAGCAGTAAATTCCTTATTGCTGCTTCCCATCGCTCTGGATCAGAGGGCAATCAAGGAAGGGAAAGTTGAAACTAGGTTGGGTTTGGCTCCCTGGATGGATTAAGTTTCAAAGTGACAGTTCCAGGCTCTCCCCACAGCAGAACAGGGACTGGGGGACAAAACTGCCTTGAATTAAAAGGTGACACACAGGGCTGGTCATAGAGCAGGGCAGGAATTTCCCTTTCTGACCTGCTCAGCCTTGCAGCCCGACACTGGCACCACAGCTGGGATATTTGATGGCAGGTGTCCTCCCCATGTGCAGGAGGGGACACCCTCAGTGTCCCCAAAAGACGAATTACTTCAACTAATTGTGTTTTTTCCTTGGCACCACCTCCATGGTTCTGCTCTCAGGCTGAACAGAGCCCTCAGGAGCTCCCCCTCCCAGCTGGCCAGAACTCCCAGTTGGTTTGAGGTTGGATGTTCATGCTCTGAACTGGAACTATTCCAAATTGCTCAGGTTTCTCCTGTGAAGTGACAGTGTCAGGTATTTTGTGTTTGGAACAGGAGCAGGATGGCTCTGAGGCAGAACCGAGCCGGGTTTGTGCCCTGTCCCAGCAGGAGGCTGCAGCAGAGCACACCTGGTGCTGTTCCAGGTGAATGAAGCTCCCATCTCTGAGGTAAAGCAACTTGTCTGTGCCCCAGAGAGGTTAACCTCAATTCCCAGTGGGGTTTGTTGTATCCTGATTTGACCCTGCCTCAAAAGGCACTGTTTTTATGGTTTTGGTTAAGTTGATGGAATTTGTACAGACTCTAAAATGAGCTTCAGCCTCCCTCACGATAATCTGAACATCTGTTACTCGTGCCAAAAGGGCAGAGCAAGGTGAAATTGAGGATGATGTCCACACTAAAGTGCAAACCTTCCAAGTTTCACCTGCTGGAGCCTCTGACTTCACAAATTATCTCAGTCCAAACTGTGGGATATATCCCCATTACTCCAGAGGGTTCCTGTGTGTCCCAAGCTGCTGCAGCCTAGAGGAGGAGAACTTAAATCCCTTTTTAGACAAGAGCAGACTCAATTTAATAGAGCAGGCCTGGAAAATCTGCAAGCTGGTTGAAAGTTTGAGGGTTTCTCTTCAGTCAACACAGTCCCAACAGAGCACTAGGAAGCAGTTTTGCAAAACCACCAGCAGCAGTAGATGTGAGAGTGGATGTGATATCCTGACTGTGCAAGAGGCAGGAAGGAGTCAGAAATTAAACATTTCAAGCATCTCTTGCCTGCAATGTCTGGTATCTCCTGTGAATCTTGCACCCTACAGACCCTGACTGTCTTTTCCAGCTGGGAAGTCCCCCCTGTCCCACAGTGCTGTCACCTGTGCCAGATCCAGGTCCAGGCCTGCTGCCAAAGCCTGAGCACACAATTTCACAGCAGACCATTTAATATTTTAGGAGAACAGTTCTCAATCCCATTCTCTCCTGTCGGTGGGAGGCTAATGATGCAGAGCTGCAAAACTCTGATTGTGCAACTGATTTCACTGCTCATGCTTGGAGTCACGTTTGAGGGCAGAACCTACCTACTGCTGCACTCATTAAAGTGTGCCACTGCAATGAAGTGCTTTCAGTCCTCCTGCAAGAGCAAATCCCTCCAAAGTTGGGGTTTGTTGCTCTTCCTGAGTTTCTCAGGTTATTCCAGAACAGAGAAGCCTCATCCTGAACATTTTGTCTTCTGGCCTCCACTATAAAATACTTGGAAAATATTCATGTTCCCAGCAAAAGGCCACAGAACTGAAATAATTCAGCCATACAACAAAATACAAATCATCAGTTTAGATTGGCATGATTTTTGTTTTAACAGCCCTGCTGTTTATTCCTGATTGATATTGGGTGTTGGATTCTGGTCTCCTCTCAGCAAGTTTTGACAAGGGTGCCCTGCTGTGCCCTGAGAATTGCTGTGCACTGCTCCCCCACGCCCTGATATTTCACTAAAAGAGATTTTACAACTCCTCCAGATGATCCAATCCAGCCTCAAACCACCCTGATATCCTAAAGACAGAGCAGTGTTTTTTCCTAAAAATCATTTCAAAGCAGCCATGAGAAACAACTGATTCTCTACTTTTTTAGACTACAGGAGCCCCACTGTTTTAACATCTCCTCAAATGTCATGATTTCCAACCTCTCATCACTTTTGCTGTTCTTTCCTGGATTCTCTCAGATGCTGACACTCCTCCTGTGACATCTCACGATCTGTGACTCACCAAGTGCTCACGACCTGGCCCAGCCTCGTGCACGGAGGGGACGTCACACGAACACCCCCAGTGCCACCCTTGAGTTATGAGAGAAATGGTGCTGAGGGCCAAACCTGGCTCTTCTCCTGAGAAGTCTGCTGCCAGTGCCATTCCTGTGAGAGGAAGCCCAGGACAGGCAGCCTTGAGTAAGGTCTTCCCTGCCAGAAGTGCACTCACACTTTTTGATGAGAGGTTTTTATTTGGTTGAAGGAAAAGTATAACTTCCACAGGCATGAAGATTAAAGGACATTGCAAGGAGAAAATGAGGATCTGTCCAGTGAAGTCTGGCTGCCTTTAAGGCTTGAGCTTACTCCCTGCCTGTCAGGACAATCAGGGGATTTTGGAGTGGGATCCTCCAGGAGCTTCCTGGTGCATTTTGTGCAGGGGAGGGAAGAGCCCATCGCTGTTCACTCATTCCCACGGCTCCCCGGTGTTCAGGGTTTGCATTTCCAGGAATCTCTTCAGGCTCTGTGTGCTCTGGAGTGGTGGTGCTGTACCAAACCCACCTTTCCCTGCTCCTGCTGGAGCTGCTGAGCCCCCACAGCCTGAATTATCCACGCTCTTATTTATTCCCTTGTGCTGAGCACCCCTGCTGGAGACAGCACCTCCCAGCTCTCCCTTTGCTCTCCAAATGGATGTGCAGCTTCCAGAAAGCAGCCCCTGAGCAGGGGAGAAGCTGAGATTGTCACACACAGCCCCCATCACCCAGGGCAACAGCACCTGTGGGGTGGAACCTGCTCTGCACCTCCAGGCTTGCATCAGACTGAAAAATATCCCTGCTCGTTGTACCTCAGATTTTATGGCCATCAAGAAACTCAGGGATGAATTGGGAGGCATTTTTGTCAGGTTGGATGAAGGCAACACTCCTGAAGGGGTTAAACCAAACCTTTATCAATAGATATCAAATTCAATTAAATCTTGAGGAACTTGGTCCTCAGTGGGTCTGGTACTCTGAATTCCTTCCTTGCTCCTAGACTGGCAAATCAGAACAATTCAGCTCCTTGAATACATGGAAATGTGCCAGCAAATGGCATAAGAATATCAGAGTGCATTAAAATCAAAATAAGTAAACATCAGAATGAGTTAAAATCCAAGTGAGTTATTGCTAATGGCTTTCAACCTTCAGTTTAGTTTTTCTTTAAAAATAACTATAAATGCAGAAGCTTTACAGGAAACTAAGTGAATATGAAACTAATCCCCTGAGATTGGCTTCAAATTTCAGCTCAATCAATCTCTTTTCTCTTTTTCATGTGAAATAAAGGAAAAGGAGTACAAAACAATGGATACACTATCTGTGATTTTTTTCCCCCTCATTAACACAGAATACACAGAGTAGATGCCAAAGCATCCAGTTAACAAAAACTTCAAACTTTGGGTGTTTTCCATTTTTTGCTTCATTTTTGCAGTAAAATACACGGAGCTTTAACATGATTTTTTTCCTTTGAATTACTCAGGACTGGTGATTTATGGCCTCATCCCTCTGTCTTAAAAACTGGGAAATCAGTTCACTTTAACACTGATGTGGGGAATGTGGACCCCAGAAGAGCAGGAACAGGGCTCTGGATGAACTTCCAGGGAAGCAGCTGCTGCCGTGTGGTTTTGACCCCAAACACTTCCCAAAACAACTGGTAACAGGAATTTTTCCCAGATTAAAATATTGATGATTTTGTGACCTGAATGGACCTCCTGGTCAGAAAGAGATTTATTCTGTTAGACAGGAGCTTTTAGCAGGGATTTCTGAGTAAATATTTGCAACCTGAATGCACAAACATCTCTCAAATGCAGATGCAAAGTAGTTTATAAATGTGGGGATTTTGGAAATGTTCTGCTTGATACCTACAAGATATGGAATTATTTGAAGCCATAGGATTCTACCACATTCTGTAACCATTTAGCCCAGACAGTCACATTTTGAGAATGACTCTGCTCAGCACACACAGCTCTGACCCTGAAATTCACCCTGTGCACACCCTTAAAATACAGGGGATGTAGGAAAACGATAGGGAAAAGAGTAACAGGTTCAAACTGAAAGAGGGGAAATGTAGGGTAAATAGGTGGAAAATATCCTTCCCTGGGAGGGTGGGGAGGCCCTGGCACAGCTGTGGCTGCCCCTGGATCCCTGGCAGTGTCCTTTGGGGCTGGGAGCAGTGGGAGGTGTCCCTGTCCATGACAGGGGTGGAATGGGATGAGTTTCCAGGTCCCTTCCCACTCAAACCATTCCATGTTTCTAAATAAAATGATGCCAGGCCTTGTGAAGGAATTGCAAATAACTGAGTTTTTATTTCAGCTCCAAATTGAAGGATTTTATATTTTTATATCAAATATTTTTCATAATTCAATAATTTTTCAATAATTTATATTTTTTCAGTGGGTTTTGCACTCCCTCAAAAGCTGACTGTCTAAAATGCATTTTCTGTGTCCTAACCCAAGGAAATTCTCCAAATGCAAACCTACCAAAATGTTCTTCCCAAAATGAGCTGGTTTGGTTTGATTGGTGAGATTTTTCTTCCCTTTACTAAAAACTCCCACGCAAGTAATTTTGTCACTGCACCACATGACAATGAAAAATCAGAAATGCCCTCATTTTTCCATCAATTTTCATCCATTCTTCTTTTGACAGAATTCACTCTGGAGCACCCAGAAACCAGATATTTGGATTAATTTTAAGTTGATTATTAGTCCAGATAATGTCAGCCTAAATTTCAGGCGGGAATTTTACGTCCTGCTTTTCTTGTTGTTTTTTCACAACCCACTTCATGCCAGGAATTATAGGAACAGTAGCTGAAGTTTATTTTAAAAGCAATTATAGGACACATATCCTCCAAACTGTCTAGAAAAAATATTCCTGCTCACAGCCAGGCCAATTTCTCCAAGGGTTTTAGACTTCAGAATAAATCTATGAATCCCCATCAAAAGCAGCTCAGATATTTTTAAGATCTTGGCTTATCAAAACTGCACTTTTCTTTGAATTCTCCAGCTCTAGGTTTCTATTTGGCTTGTCACGTTGGGTAACATCAGTGGCAGGAGTTTATTATTGGATGTAACACAATTTGACTGATGCAATATGATGTGATAGGTCACAGTCTGATGTTTCATCTCGGTTATTAAAAATGGTTTGTGGAGCTGCAGCAGAGGAAAGCCCAGCCTGAAAACGAGGACTGATGGCTGAAATTAGCCTGCTCTGGTTTTATTTTTAAAACCCACAGCAGAAATACAGATTCCAGTCAGCTTTTGCCTCCCTGCAAGGCCAACAGAAGAACATGGTGCATTCCACCCCACACAGGGCTGGGAATCGGGCTGATAATCCACCCAAAAATCCCAAGTGTGCCCAGCTCCTCTCTGGAGGGCTGAGTGCATTCTCTGGGAGCCAATACCCACAAATAACCTTCCCCTGCCAGAGCCCAGTGCTCCCCTCTGCCGGGGGCTGTGGTGGCCCTGTGGACACATAGAAGGTGCTCAAGTCCCTCTCCTCCTCTCCTGTGGAGGGGCTGAGCCTCAGCCCTGCCAGGCAGGGACAGGGGGGGAGTTATAATCCCTGGGGCCCTTCTCAGCCCCCAGCTCATCTCACAAGCTCACAGCCCCTGGCCTGGCTGGAGACAGATTTTGTCACTTGCCAGAGAAGAAAACCACGGGAAAAAAATGCCAAAAAAGGGGTTTATTCCAGAAAATTTTCCTCCATTCCTCAGCACCTCCTCAGTATCCTTGCGCCTCCTCACCCTCCTCCTGTTTGTTTTTTTCCCAAGCTGCAATTTCCAGCTTTAAGCCTGTGGAAGCAGGGATTTGTCAAAGCTTTTGGAAGGTTTCACCTTTTGTATAGGTTTCCTAGGACCAAGCCACAAGGGAAGCAGGATTCCTACAATTCCTACATAATTAAGAGGAGTGCGGCTTTCCTGCTCAGATAAAGGAACTCCGGGTTTCCTTTCTCATGCAGGTGATGTTCCCCCCTCAATCCTGCACCTCTGGCTTTCTCGGAATATTTTCTGCAAATCTTTTCTTTTTTGCTCTCTTTCTGGCTGTGTTGGTTTAATTGGGTTTTGGTTACCATTGACTGGAACACCCAGGATTTTCCTTGAGCTGGGAAATAAATAAAAATATGTTTTATACTCAGCCAAATTTAGTTCTTGCTAGTGTTGTACAACCACTGACTTGACAAAGCCCATGCTTTAAAAATAAGTTCAATTTCTCCTTCTCAGATACATTAATATCAAATCAGATGTGTGGAATGGTCTAAACAGGAAAGGGGAAATTGGAGAGATGGAAAATACTCAGGAATGGGAGATTTCAGAGGAAAAATCGAGCCCACGGGTTGCTAAAGGCACTGAGCCCTGGTGTTCACAAGAGCTCACAAGCTCTCACTTGCTGAACAGCAAATGCTGCCTTTGCCTGGTGAGAAAAATCTCTCGTTTTGTGTGCAGTTTCTCGGGTTTTGGACAACTTTTCTGCTTTTTAAGTGAGGGAAAATTTCAAAGAATTTTTCACACACAGCTGTTGGAGGGAAATTACAGATTCACTTTGAGAGCGTGTCCGAACGGACTCAACGATTTTCTCTAAATGCCTTTTGACTGATATTTTTTTGGAAAAACTTGGGGGGGGTGGGGGAAATAAAATAAATCCAAAGGACATCCTAAAACCATTGCCCGGATTGTCTGCGTGACATCCCCGCGGATGGCATTCAGTTCTGGGCTTTCAAATGCACCTAATGGAGCAGTACAAGCCCCGGCTTTTCAAAAGCATTTAGAAAGCTCATTCGCCTCAATTTCGGTGGAATTTAGATGTTTAAACCTCTTTGAGGATCAGCCTTAGGCACCTCTGAATAGCAGAACTCCCTCTGAAAACAGGAATTACAGAGAGAGAAGGGGCTCTTGTGAAGAGACTTCAAAGATGGGGGGAATTAAGTTTCGAAGGAGAGCAAAAGAAGTGGGGACCAGAGAAGGGAATGGGAAATAATGAATGGTCTAGAGGAAAGAAATAATTTTCTGATTCATTATTTTCATATTTGGAACAGCAAAAGAATATTCTCTGAAATTGAATGACATGAAATTTAAAACTCCCAAAAGAAAATGTAGTAAATGATCACTCAGAGGGACTCAACGTCACAATTTAGCCTCGGGGCCAGGATTTTCACAGGCTGCACTGCAAGATGCAGAAATCGCTTTTATTTTGGGTTTTTTTCCTTTTTGTCTTTTACTCCAAGGAAGAAGCGAAGTCCCAATAAATTATTTGAATGAGGAAGTGAGGAGAAATTCTTTGTTTTACATGAAAAATAGCTAAAATTTTCTTTTTGAACAGTGGTGAAGTTCATGTCAGCACAAAGAAAGCAATGGAACATCCACTTTGTTACTGAAAATTGAGACCTGGGTGCAGCAATAGACCCTCCCTCCCATCCCTGCCCAGCCCGAAGAGCCTGAGGGAAATCCCACTGATGCCCTGAGGGTCACCTGACCCTTCCATAGGCATTTCCAGGAGTTCTGTGAATATTCTACACCCAGAAGTGCCTCTGTTCTTGCTGGAATATTCTGTGTATCCACCACAGTTTGCAGTGCTGGAAGCAAATGCAGCCAGAGAGCAAGAGGCAGTTCTCCATCAGGATATTCCTAACATAGAGTTGGCATCTGTTGGACTTTAAAGTAAAAAAGGGAGCAAAAATTTCTCTTTCCTGAGAAAAACCACTTTCTTTCCTGAGGAAAAAAAGTTCTCCTTTCCCTTGTGAGCATGGAGAAGCGGTTTCCCCTCTGAGGCAGGGATGCTGGAAGATGACCCAGCATTTTGGAAAAAGGCAACAAAGAGCCACTGTCCCAAAAGAGTTCCTTTATCCTGATCCCTGGCCTGGTGCTGCTTCAGTTCCACCCTATCTGGGCTCCCAGCTCATCCCAGCACAAGAAGGGCTGGAATTTGGTGTGACCCTGGGGACAAACCTCTGTCCCTGTCTGCTCTGCAGAAGTTCAGCTCCTCTTCCAAGAGCTCCTCCTGCCCTCTGCTGAGCCCCACGTTAAAGGAACGTGCCAGGAATGCTCCAGCCAAAGCCAGGCCTCTGCAGTGAGTGGGCATTTAGGAATTACTGCTGGACATTGCTCGTGTGACTCCAGCCCTGCTTGCACCAAGGGCATCCTGCTGGTGTTGCTGGAGTATCCATCTCCCTCTCATTAAAATATCCATGTCCAGCTCGAGTCCAGAGACAGAAAACCTGCCTGGAGCAGGTTCTTCTCCATCTCCAGACCAGGTGCCCATCCCAGTCCTGGGGGCATCAGGCCATGCCAGGAACGGATTGTCCAGCCCTGCTCTGGGCTGGGGCAGCCTCACCTTGAGCCATGGGGGCAGAGAAACTGTTAGAGAGTGTCCAAAGGAGGGACACAGGGACGGGGAAGGGTCTGGAGGGGTCACAGGAGGAGCAGCTGAG
>VZUI01077549.1:0-32500 GCA_013401135.1 Cettia cetti
TCGGGAGAGCGGCGCCGGCGGCGGGCGAAGTTGAGTGGCGGAGGGGGCGCGGCGAGGGGGTCGCCCCGGCCGGCGGGGCAGACCCCTGCCCGCCCCCGTGCCCGGTCCGGCGGGCGATGCGCACTGAGTGAAGGCGCGGCCCGGGGCGGGCGGCGGCGGTGCCCCGCTCCCTCTCGGCGGACCAGTTTGAGTGACACCGCGATCATCTCGCTTCCCTTCAAGCTTCGCCTGTTGCCGCCGCCGCCGCCGCCGCTCCAGCGCCGAGCCGGGAGTGGAGAGCGCAGGCTGAGGCTCCGCCGGCTCCGGCCAAGAGATCCCCTGTCTTTATGCCGTGATCTCCCAGCCCGGCCAGGCACCGGGGGCGCAGGGCGGGGTGGGGGGGACTGCGGGCTCTCCCCAGCCCTCCCGCCCGCACACCTCTTCGGGGGGCTTCCCCTCCTCCTTCCTCCGGGGCGATTTGTCAAACTTCCCCCCTCTTCTGCCAGCAGCAGCAGCAGCAGCAGCAGCAGGGCTGTCCTCTCCTCTGTGCCGCCTCCTCCTCCTCCGCCGCCGCCGCCTCCTCCTCCTACTCGGCATCGTGTATGCACAGCAACAAAAAATATATCCCCGACCCAGCCCTCGCGCCGAGGCTGGAGCAGCTCACCGGATCTCTGGGGCTGAGGCAACTCTTCCCACCCCCGCGCCCCGGCTGCCCCCCCCCGCCGGCGCCCGCAGCAGCCCAGCATGCCGAGGAGGAAGCAGCAAGCGCCCCGGCGCGCAGCAGGTACGAAAGCCGCTTCCCTTCCTTCCCTGCCTTCCCTTCCCTTCCCTCCGCGGCCGCTGGCTTCTCCTCTCGCTTCCCTCCGTGTCTTTCATAACCGGCTCCCGGCGGGCTCCGCCGCCGCTCCGCGCCCCGCTCCTGCCCCGCTGCCCGGCTCTGCCGAGCAGCTCCCGGGCTGGAGGCACGGCGCCGGGGCTGGGGGGTTTTGGGGGGATTTTTAAAATTTATTTTCTTCGGGGTGGGGGGCGCATGAAAGCCCGTTCGCCACTTTTGGTGCCCACTTTGATTTATTCCGAACTCTGCCGTCGCCCGGCTCGGTTCTGGGGTAACCCCGTGCGAGGGGCAGGCGGGTGTGTGCGGGCACACGCTGCTCGGGCTCCCGTGGTCGGTGTCACTCCGGGGCTGGGGGAAGCAAGGAGGCGAATTTTGGTTATTTCCAGCCCGTACTTTGGCACCTACTTTGCTTCTCTCCCTCGTAGTCTTCGTTCTTTTACATCCCCTTCCCTCACAGGCAAATGGTTTGTGAAAGCCAGGGAAAATACTCTTTTTATTTATTTTTTTTTTCCTATTAAAAAAGAGAGAGGGTATGTATAATTACATGGCACGCTGTGAATGAAGTGGCAGGGACAAAGTGATTTGGAGGCTCTGCAGTGTTAGTTGACGATCTAAGCCCAGAACTGCTTCCTTTGCCCAACTTTTACCTTTTTCCTCTTCTGCCCTTGGCACATGTCTCTGCCGGACAGACAGACACCCTCCTAGCTGGTCACTTTCTTTGGTAACCTCTTCTGTTAATCCTATTGATTTCTTATTTATGAGTCCAGAGGAGAAGCTGCAAAGTAAACCAAAGGAGAGGAAAAAAAAAAAAAAGAAAAAAAAAAAAAAAGAAAAAGGGTCTGTGTATTGTCAAGTGACTGGTGAATGTTTCTGATAGTGCCTTTACAATTTCCACCGTTTATTTTTTTCCTTTTTAGAAATACTTTTCGAGGCTTTGTGCTGGTGAGGGTTTTTTGTTTGTTTGGCTTGTTTTCCTTTTGCCAGAAATGTCAACTCCTGTTAAACTTAAGGAGTATTTTTTTGGAAAAGCCAAATCGAAAAGAAAACAGTAAAAGAAAAGCCCCACGTAATTTTACAGTAATCCTTAGTTGGGGATATGTGGGCTGGAAAAGGTTTCCTTGGCCTGTTGCCATCCTTGATTTGATGTCTGATTGATCGCCTGTCATCTGGCAGCCTTTGATCTATTCATTCCCGATAAACATCAATAAATCACTTGCCATGGTAACGCCAGACTCGGTGACGTCACACGTGGCCTGTCAACTCTCTCAGCGCAACTTGAGGGGCTCCTGGCGAGCGGTGCCACCCTTGGGCCCGGGCTGCCAGGCCGGACGGGGACAGCCCCTGCTGGGGGACAGCCCCTGCCGGGGGACAGCGCTGGGGGGCCGGGGGTACAGCCCCGAGAGGCCGGGGTGGAAGTTTTCCAGAGGCGCGGGCAGCATCCCTGGCAGCGCGGCTGTGCTTGTGCTTAGGACAGCCCGGAGCAGGTATTCCTGCAGCCCGGGCCGGGGGGGTGTTCAGCCCAGGCGCTCAGCAGCGTGGCCGTGCTCCCACACTGCCTGACAGCTCCTCCGAGTGGGGTGCCTCGGGTTCAGTCAACAGCAAGGGGCTCGGGAGTAACGCAAATTGTAAATAGCAATGTGTATGTTTCCTTTCTTCTCTTTGACATCCGCATGCCTTCGGCCAGTACTTTTGAAATAGGGAAATTGACTTCTCAGCAGTCTTACCCCGCGTACAAACAGCTAGAAAGTTTGGAAAGTTTCTCAGTACCTTAGTGATACCATCTAGCAAACAATATCGTAGCCAAATACTTCACGATAATATTTTGCTTTTCTGGCCCGTGCCATCAAATAACAATTTTCAAGAAAAAAATGACAGAGGTGAACTTTTCCTGATACTTGGGAAATTCTCTTTTGTAATGTGAATTTAGTTCTGCAAAATCTGGTTTTTCCATGTGTTTGACACACTCGACTCTGCTGTAAACTGGGCTCTCTTTCCACAGGCTGGAAGAAAATGTTTCTGAACTAAACACACATTCTGAGGTATCCTTCTCTCCCTCCACCTCTCTCTGTCTCTCCCTCCTTTCTCAAGTGAATCATCCATGATATGTGATGTCTTTCATATTTAGCAGAAGTGTAATCTCTTTAAACTTTTAGCTTTTTGATAGCCACATTAAACATTTAGTATTGTGTATAATTGCTTCCCACTGAGATGCTGCTTTTACTGGTCACATTGGAAATGTTACTTTTTCTAATAGCAGCAAAAGCAAAGGCTCTTTTTTTAACACCTTAAAAACAGCTAAGAAATAACAGGTTAGTTAAGAAATATTCATTACAAAAACTTGACTGCAGGACTAATAGGAGATGGAAGAATGGTTTTGCTCTATCAAAATGACCCGTCAAAACGACTTTGTTTCATATTTGATTTAATTGTCTCTCTCCTGACAGGCACATTCATCAATAGCTTAATGGTCAATCAGAAGTTGGCAGAGTGAGTGCTTTCATTCTTTCCCATACACTAGCTTTGGCTTTACTTTATCAAAATGCCTCTGCCTAATGGATATGGGGGATGTAGAATGACTGAAGGGCTACTTATTTGACAAGAGTGAAAAAACAAGAACATTTATGCTGTTGATAAGTGCATGAAGATAAATAAGTGAGCTGTATGAAGCGTTTTATTTTAAGACAGAAGAAACTTACTTTTTCCCCCCCCCTCCCTTTTTTGGCTTGAGAGCTGCAAGTTATAAGGTTCATGACTGCTTTTGTGGCATACTGAGAGTGATGACAAATTGATTGCTTGGTACTGAGAGAGAAAAAAAGGTGGTGGTGGGGGGAGAATTAAAGATGTCTGCTGATTGGTAACTCAGGAAATCCAGTCCCCAGCAACCTTGAGAATACTCGAGAATTTTTTTTTCTCCAAACTGAAAGGTCCGCTCAGCCATAAAAAAAGAAAAGTTGTTTTGCCAGCTTCATTAGTGTTCACCTAATTAGCTGTAAACCTGATGGATTCCTGACAGCTTTAATGATTGGAGATGACAAGCTCCACGCAGTGTCATCCAGCAGAATTAGGTTTGCAGCTAGTTTGATGTAATCAAGTTGATATTACACAGTCCTGGTTGCCTTTAGTTGTGCATTAACTCAATTTTCTGCTGCAGGTGACAAATGGGCTTTGGTACCTGGATAATCATGTCATAGGAATTAGGACCCTTTTAATGGTCTGGAGTAGAATAACAACAACAAAGAACTCTCAGCAGCACAGAGCTCGCAGACATAACAGACAGGTGCACAAATTCTTTATGTCTAGCCCAAGTGTTAACACCACACTGTGGAAGACTAAAGCTGTCTCTGAGAATCAAGAATCTGTAAAAATGATAATTTCACTTTGTTTGCTTTGAGACACAGCTGAATATCGTAGGTAAATTTGGGAAGGAGAGTCAGGGATTGCAATTTTATTCCTCACCTGTTAAAGCAAGAAGAGAGTCAGAATTGCTGCTCCAAAGACTTCTGTCATGTAAGTCAGGCGAAAGAAAGTATTTACCAGTTAGAGGCTACAGTCTGGGGAAGCTAAGATATTGTATTAATAGAGGCCAGTCTTGTTCATGCAAACAGTAATTATCTATCCTTCAATTATAGCTTTCATTTGCAGCTTTTTTAGAAACCTATTTAAAAGATCAAGAAAATGTACTTCCTACTGACAGAGACGACTTAATACATATTTTGTGTACATACCTTCTGAGGAGGGATTGGGAACTAGTGGTTTGCTGGAATCACATTTAGTTTACTTATTTATTTATTTATATATTTAATAAAACAGTGAGACCCAGACAACCGCACTGAGTTTTCAAGGCTCTGGGAAAAAAACAAAAACAAACTCCAAACAAACCCAGGCCTACGGTATTTTTGTTTTTAGATAGTATGTTTTAAATCCTGGAGATTGCTGCATGCTTTAGGCTCTTCCCAACTTCTGTGGTTACACTGAAAAGCTGCACCTGGGCAGTGTGAGCACTGAAACACACGGGACTGATGCTTCAGAGGTGCGAAGCACTTCCACTTTCCAGGGGCTTGAGTGCTCGTGCCAGCCCTCGGCCCCTCCAGCACGGGGCTGGGGGTGCAGCACAGCAAGCAGATGCAAGATGGCACACAGGTTGTGCCGCCAGATTTCCAGGCGGCTCTGACTCCAGCAACTCGAACGCTCGCTTTAATTTATGGCAATTGCTTGCAACTACATACATACCCCAAAAGTAAATGTAGCGATAAAGTAGGCTACCTATAAAGGTACTTGCAGTGTCAGCCCTTGGTATGTTATTTGCCTCCAAACCTGCCACATATTTCTCTGTTGGGCAGAGATTCTTCCTAGCAGCAAGCTGACAAAATGATTAGTTATGGCTGTCCTCTGCTTTTTTCTTTTTTTTTTTTTTTTCTTTTTTTTCCCCGGCAAAGTGTGAAGGAACAATGCAAAAAAAAAAAAAAAAAAAAAAAAAGGGCATAAATATAAAAAGGCTTGATAGATTCCCCTGAATATCCGGCTGGAAAACAGAATTTTCCAGAATCAGCTGCCATTTCTCCCATTAGCTTGACAGCTGTCAATTAGGGCTTCAGTGCTCTCCTGGGCCACAGTTTATTGCGTGCGGTTGATGTTGTCATTTTGTTCTCGGTTTTGCCTTGAGCACTATCATGAGCAGGAGTGAAATAGTCAATAACTGATGTATCAGCAGTTATTTCTTAAATTGGCTTACAAGTCTGCATTTTTCCTCTTTTTACTAAAGATTGTTTTGTAAAGTGATTAGAATGAATTGTGACTGCTGCAGGGTTATGGGAAATGCAGTGAAGCTAGGGTGAGTTAGCAGGATTAGAGTGGGTCCTTTTTTGTCAGCCCTGCTTCCAGGATTAGTGGAAACTGCATAGAAAAGATCACCTTCAGGGTGAAGTGTGGGGTACATTTTTAAGCGTGCTACGTGCACGCTTATGCAGAAACATATGGTGGTACAGAGTGAATGAAAAGAAATCATTTGCCAGGACGTAAAGTAACCTACGTGATATCTTTCTGAGCAAACCTTGGCACTGCTGGCTTTACGGTGTAGTATTCCATATTTTAATCCAATGTCGTGACTGTTTCCTAGAGAATCCAAACACAGATTGTCAGATTTTAACACAGCCCTGTTTTCAAGGTGCTGCTAGTGGATCAGGTATTAAGATGCCTGAAGTGTTGCATTGTCAAGTAGGAGTGTATGTGTGTGTATGGTTATGATACAACACCAAAAATAACATAGTTTCTGAGCAGTCTCGTGTTATCTTATCTGTGAAATACTTCAGCATCATTTACTAAACAATCTACCTCAGGTGTTTTAGTCTGATTTTTTTTTTTTTTTCTTCTCTGTGTTTGGTAATTTTTTTTAAATTTAGTTCCGCCCAAATTGTGGTTTATCAGCCTTAAGTTAAAAATGAAAGGTGAATACAATATATTGTATTTGGTAACAATGATATGGACTGGTACATCCAGACAGATAATATGCAGTTGTAATTAGAGTGAATAGACAGGCATTCATTTTCAAATTCTTTGACACATGCATAAAATAGTCATATAATAAGATAAGATGACAATTTTATGTTAGGTTGATAAAGTGTCCCGATACATGCATTTAAATGTCTGTAAGCCTTTTTTTATCCAGACAGATTAATTCTAGTTTCCAGCATTTGCAGTTAGACATTAAATTAATTTTAAAAATCCCACTAAACAATGGATGTGTTGCTTTTTTGTGTGTGTATGTGTCATAACCTAAAGCAGGAGGATTGAAAAAAATTTGTACAATTGATTTTTCTTGATTTCAACGTAAAAAAAAAAAAATAAAGCATGAAAATTGGCTCAAAGGATTTAAAGCATAGTCCACAAGAGATTGTATTGTAGTTTTCTTAAGTACAATAATGCGGAGTAGAACATTGTTAGAGCTTGAAATTGTTTGTTACCATTTTCATGAAAAGAACTGAAAGAGTTGAAATAAGTAGGGCTTAATTTCAGAGACTGTGAGATTCATCCTACTGCATTTCCCTGATTTTGCGCCTGAAAGATATTTTGGTCATCTCAGCAGAGAGCCAATCTGCAGAATTTAAACACTTCTCATTGCAGGCATCAACTTTAAGATATTTCTCAGAAAATGTTCAAAGGGTTTTTTTTTTTCCCCCGGGGGTGGAGGGAGAGTAGGGAAAGAGTTACCAGAGGATCATAAAATATCTGAAAGCTCCTTGCCAATGCCATTACCTGGCCTCTTCGGGCAGTAAAGGGACAACTCTTCAAGAATAATCTAAGTTCGTATTTTAGACTTAATTATAAATTATTAATTAACTCTGTCAGGACACATGTTATTAATTATGACTCTCTTTTCTTCATCCAGAGCAGCTGTTGGGAATCACGTAAGTTGACTGTGCTTGTTGGTGTGGGAGTTTGCCAGTGAGGAACCTCCATGCCCAGCCCGCCTCACCTCCAGCTCCCGTCCCCTCCCGCCTGGGCGCGGCTCTTGGGCAGCTCCGCCCGGCAGCGCTGGCCATTAATACCAGTTTTGAGGCGGCCCAGTGGGCTCACACTTAAGAGACCATTGTCACAGGGCCGGGGTTTAGGTCCTGTCCATAAATAATTCCCGTTTTAGCAAGGCTCTGTGGCGGTGGGGAGGTGGGAAGGGCGGCCAAGCCTTGGCGAGAGGGAAGCCAGGAGGTTTCCCTGCCCTTCCGCCAAACTCCCGCCAAACTTCGCACACTGGCACAGAGCAGAGGGCTGCTTTATAATTTGTTTGGAATGGTCCAAATTCATTTACTTTTGATATTTCCATCATTAAATTGAGCCCTCTGTTTCCGTTTCTTATGTGTTCTTTGCGGAATGCATGTTGCATAAAATAGGCAATTTTTAATGAACAATTTAATGTAAATGGGTTCTGAATTTAAATTAATATTAATGAAGCTTTGAGTGAATTTATTTTGCATACGTAAAGGCTTGTAACTCTTTCACTCATACACTCCTGTCTTTATGTACTAACACATTGGTTAGGTGAATTGGCTAGTTTCCATATTTTGTGATTAAAAGCTCTAATGGATTTTACATGGATATTTGTGCTAGCGCAGCTTTGTGCAGGTTACCATCGCTAATAAAAACGTACCTGCCTTGATATTCAGATTTTTGTAGTTAACATTTCGCTGTTACCCCACCGTTTCTGTATGTTTCTTCCTACTTTGGTTTCGCCTTCATGCTTAAAAAAAAAAAATACTCCAACAATAGTCACCACAGTCAAGATGTTTTCTTTCTTTGGCTTACCTCTAATGCATTATGTATTTAGAAATGATGGGATGTTCTATAATTAATTCTGTTAGATGTAATTGCTATAATCACTTTGATGCTACACATAATAAAACTAATATGGTAAGCATACGGAAAAATATAAACACCTTATTGTAACACTTTTTGTAAAATTCTTATAAAAATCTTGTTTAGAGCGGGTCCTCCGCTTCCGTATTTTGTCAGAGCTAAGAATTTAATTTTTTTAAAGTACATTACTTTAGTAAAAGAATTAATTTTAGATATTGAAAAGATTTTGACAGGCAGGTTGTCTTGTACGGGTGCGCGGATATCCCTGACCCTGTGCGGTATTAAAGATGTAGTTCATTAAGGAGCCAGTCTTCAGCGTGGCTACAAGTGAGACGTAAATATCACTGTATATCTCATGAAATGAGAGACAAATATGTACATTATATCAAAACCCAGGACACAGGAAATAACACAGGAATGGACCTGTACAGTGGAAAGCTTCTTTGTAGCGCAAAATTATGGGAAATATAAAATGTATGAAGGGCAGCACGTAACTAGAGAGGGAGTTTTTCAGGCATGGTCCCAAGTGGGAAAAAGACTACAGAAGGTGATTTCCCTCCTCCTGCTTTTTTTTTTCTCTCTCTCTCTTTTTTTTTTTTTTAACAAGTAGCTTTGAGTTATTGTTTGCAAACACAGTTTTTGATAGGGAGGAAATGAAAGAAATATGTGCAATGGGTTTAGCTGTGTAGCTGATATCCTTGATTCTGTAACAAAAAATGTTAATATGACCATAGTTCTTAATTAGTTGCACACCATACTTAATGCTGCAAAGGTCACTTGGTTTTATGGTCCAGCTTTGCCTATGAATTTGTATGTTTCCCCCCAAATTTATATTTCTCTCTCATGTATTTTCTGAGCAATTGGGTGTGCAAATAGTGGTGAAAATGCAAACTATGAACAGGATTAGAAAAATACATTCAGCGTGGACAAAGAAGAGATTTTTTTTTTTAATTCTTTTTTATTCTTTTTGCTGGTGTTATTTTCAAATAATGCACAGCCTTTGCATGGCGAGCAGCAGTATTACATTTAACTTCTGTAAGCTGAACAAACAAACCCTGACCAAGCTCTCGCTGGATTGTTCTGGGGAAGAACAGAACAGGGTGCTGTTTCTGAGTGTCTCTGGGACTGGGCTGGCTGCCGGCAGCCCTTTCCCTGCTAGGTCAAGCCTGTTGCTGGAGGGCCAGATCGCAGCAGGGGCCTCCAGGAGGCTTGGCCAGGCTGCTCCAGACTGGCAGCCATCAGTCATCCATCTGTGACACAGAGTCTGTTTTTGATGGCAGGGATGATAAAAGGCCTGGGAACTGTATAGGCCCTTGTAATCAGGGCCAGTGCTGACATCCTTCTCAACTTTGACAGCTTCTTCCTTTTCTCTCTTCACCGCCAAGACTGTCTCAACTGGATTTTTTTTTTTCCTCTCTCTTGTTTCATGTACTTGATCAGTCTCAGATGCTGGGAATTATTTTTTTCTGGAGGGAGGGGGAGTGTTTCTTTTGGTTTGTGGGTTGGGCAGGTGTGAGAGGAAGTCTGGTTTTTTTTTTTTTTTTTTTGTACTGTAGGCCTGTTGCTAATTAATGTTCCTCCATAAGATTCTGTCGGAGTTGAGTAATGTTTTTGATCTTTATGCCTGATAACTGCATACTTAATGAGATTTCAAAGCTGTGAGTGCAGCTCCCTACAATTATTGACAGATGCCTTTTCTTTGCCATTGGGTTCAGCTTCATAAATCCTCCTGCAGTAATGAGGTTCAGAAGTGCCACCCTGCCAGTGAGCTAATGAAAGAGGGGGGGAGGGAGGGAACAGCTCATGCCTGCCTGACACATTTTTTTCCTTTAAAATTTACTATGCAGATGTCAAGCTGTGGGACGATTACTTCAAACATGCTAATTTTTATCTTGCTTTTGTGTCAAGCCTGCATGCCATTTTTCCCCCCCAATAATAAATAAAAATAGAAACCTCAACCTATTTAAATTTTATCATGGATCATAACTATTGAAGACTTTGATATATGTGTGTTCTTTTGCAGTTTCCAGTCAGTGGAGCAGTTTTTTGAAATCCGAAGGGCAGAGAGAGGTTAAAAAATAAAAATCAAGGAGGGGGGAAAGGCAGCAAGCTGCCTCGGCCGCACGTCAGCCTGCCCTAACCGTGCACTTGAAACATCGGAGATTTCATTTTAGAGTTCTGAAACTAAATCCTGGTGGAGAATAGCCGCACCATGCCAAACAGTCGATTTCCTTTTCAGCAGAGCCATACATCACTGACCCACCCTTCCCTCCCGACAGAATGACATGTGTCATTTATCACCCGGCCTGCCAGAGCGCGGGGGGGCACGGGCAGCTCCCGCTCCGGCGCTGCTGGATGTGCTCCGGCCGGGAACGGCGGCAGGGAACAGGCACCGGAGCGCCCGGCTGTGCTGGGGGCACTGGCACACTCACTGAGGAGGTGCTGTGCTTTCAGATTATCTGCTAAGTCGCCTTGTTCAGCCCCCTGAAGGTTTTCCCCTCCTGTATTCTTTCTCTCTCAGTCTCTCTTCATTTCTCTATTTTTTCCCTCCCCCCCTTTTTTTTTTTTTTTTAAGTTTGGCAGTTGGGACAAACTGGCTGACACGTATCATTCAAGCAGCACCAGCTTGCTGGGGGTTGTGTAAATGAATCTGGGAGCTCTTGGTTTCACATGATTCAAACGTGCATTATTGAAGATGGATGTTCCTTAAAAAAAGATTGATGATGGATATCAGGCTTATAGTGCCATTTATCATTTTGAATATTATTTAGACTTGCCGTGTAAAGCTGTAACTTGAGAGTTGGATGAGCTGGGACAGAATGGAGGCCTCGGCGTGCACGTTGTGATTGATGGCTTTGCTTTCTCATTGTTTGTTACCAGATACTCGCCGGTCATTACAGGAGTGCCTTACAATTGTTTTAGGGGCTGGATTTCCGTGCTCTGTGTGTGTGTGTGTTTGTACAACGGGGAGAGGGACGGGCAGAGGCAGAGTTAAGTTTTTAGGGGAGCATTTCAATAATTGTGAGGAATGTAGACAAAGCCGTGGCCCGTGCAAGGATACAGGCAGCCTTTTGCATGAACACAGAGACTTGCCGTGTGTAACATTAAAATATAAGCAGGACTCATCCAGTGAAACATCGCCAGGCATGGCCACTTCCAGCATAAAATTGGGCTTGTGAACAGATTAACACACTCCAGCTTCCTTTTGCTAACAGGATGCACCTTTTTTTTTTCTTTTTTTTTTTTCTTTTTTTTTTTTTTTCTGGGTCCCAAATAATGGCAAAGAAAAAAAAAGTTCTAGGACATAAATCTTTCAGCGTCCAGATATTTCTTTTCCACCCATGCTCTTTATCCAGGATTGTGAATCTTTGAGTCTTGATGTTTGCTCCCAAGTGCCCAGGGTGCTCCTGGAGGGTGGATGGCCAGGCTGTGTAAGTAGTGAGGGCAATCCCTTCCCTCTTTGAAGCACTTTTGCTGGAACCAGGACACCCCCACCTGCTGGAAGAATTAAGGAAACTGTTCTTTATAGGCAATTAGATCTTTCCTTGGAAGTGCAGGCAGAGACTTTCAGGAGGTAGACACTCCAGCAAGGGAGCAGCCTCAGCAATAGGCAGCGCCACATCTTCAGGTGTTGGGGTGTTCGTGCATCTCCAGGCAAGTGCAATACCCAGCCTGGATAAACTTGTTCCAAGCTGACAAACCATTGACTGTTCCTTTCCTGGCGCATCCTTCCAAACTCAAATCATTTACAGGAGCAGAAGGTAAAATGAGATGAGAATTACTTTGTTAGATCAGCCTTGAATTTGCGCAGGTAGATGGTATTTTTGAAATACTGCTTGTCACATGAACTTTTTCTTTGATTGCAGGATGCCCTCTTAGTGAAAGGGAATGACAGCAACATTTAATAAACATTTAGGTCAAAACTTTTTTTTAAAGCCAGCAGGGACCTTATATGTGTTTTATAGAAATGAGTTTTTCACTTCCATTCACTTTTGCTTGTCAAAAGTAAAGAGAATTCAAGTTTATACCCTTCATTCAAGTTCAACACCATGAAAAAACTCTGGAGAAACATAATACCTTCTATAAAGCCTTTAACAGTATAAGGTAAAACTTTGCTCTGCTACTCCTGCACTTGTGTAACACAGTAGGTAATTGAAGTACAAGTGCCAATTTGCTGTAACAATTGTAAACACACCTTGATACAAATGGCATCATTGCATTCTTACTGATTAGAAAACTTTGCTATTAATAGACACAAAGTCCATTTCAGGTGTAATTGGTAAGGAGCTGAGTGCACTCATGGGAAGAAACCTTGTTTTGTTTTTTGTTCGCTTTTATTCTTATCCCTTTTTTCAGTTTTATAGCTGGAGACATGATTTATTGCAGCCATCCATCTTTGGGGCTCATCCATCACATCCTGGTTGCTAGGCAATCATGGCAGCAGCTGTTTGCTTTGAATCAGACAGAAAAGTTGTCAATCATCAAAGGCAGGTGAATAGCATTAGAAACACGCTATTGTCAGACGGAATAATTAATCAAAGAGAGAAAAGATAATTAAAAAGATATGACCCTTGCAAGTACTTGCTCTGGGTTGCCTGGAAAAAAGAAAAACTGCCTGGTCTTTTCTAGACACTTAAGCAGCTGAGGGCTGATAAAATATGCACTCTGCAGTGCATAGTTTTTAATTAATTGAAAAAGGTTCAACATTCAAAGACGATGCTGGAGAAAAGTCTGATTATGAGCATAAGTAATATTTATTGTTTGCATGAAAGGCTTGACATGGAGTTCTAACTTTCTGTCACAAATCTCCTGCATGCTTGCACTAAGCCTCTTTCAGCTTCACTATCTTCCCTGGCAGTTACTGGAGTGTGTGGTTGGTCTGTCCAAGTGAGGGTCCTACGGCTTTCATCCAGCCTTTTCATCCTGGGCCACCTTTCCAGGGCATTGTCTCCTTGGCTGTCCCCTGCAGCAATGCTGGAGTGCACCAGCTCTGCCATCAGCAAGGCAGGCAAAGCTCGGTGAGGCTGCAGCACTGCCCTTTCTTCAGTACAGGAAAGGTGTCCAGGCAGTACCTATCTCATTTCCAGCCAGCCTGAGGAATAACAGGCTCATGTGAGCCCATTCTGAAACCTGATTTTCCAGAAATCCTGTTATTTGTAGCTGGAACGATGAGAAGGCTGCTGCAAAGCCTGGTTTCCAACTGCTCCAAGTTTGTGCTCTGCTCCACCCTGGCAGTGGGTGCAGCAGAGCACACCCAGCACAGCTGTACACAGGAATGCACTTCTAGGCAGTGCAGTGCTGACCAGTGTGTGTAAAACAGCTGGGCAGAGCTTGTGCTGCCGCCAGCAGAGCAGGGGTGAGTGCTTCTGCTGCCCAAAAGTTGGGTCTGAGGCTGAAATGTGACACAACGTCTTTGTGAGAATGCAATGCCTTACGATTGATTGTTGGGCAAAGTGCACATGTAGTCCAAAAACCCCCAACTTTGGTGTTTGTTCATGCTTTGAAGGTGTCTGTGGGTAGACTGATTGCAGAAGAACACAGGTATCGTGATTGCATTAGTAGTGTTTCTTTTTAGAAAAGTATTTTGTAAGTAGTGATGCAGAGGTGGCTGCCACGCTGCCCCTCTGTATTTTTCCATTTTTGGTTTCGTACTTCCTTTACCCTGTTTTCTAGAAACAAAGAAACTTCAAGTTTGTGCTTCCAGGAGAACAAACCCGCTTAGTTTTAACATCAAAACTAGATATTAGTGTTGATTATCAGCAAGATTTGCAAGGATATTTGCTGTGAAATACTGGGAATTTTAACTGCAGAATGAAAGACTTGTACACTGTTCTGCACACACCATCCCATTCACATTGGCTGATAGCTGAGTGTTCTTTGCACAGTTCTTCATGTCACTGTGTCACAAGCAGCTCCTCTGCTAGTTGTGTGTAGCCTGTATCACATTTTCTGCTCTCACACCCTGTTTCACTTGTAATCATTCCAGTATTTACTTAGAGGAGGAGAGAACACAGCTAAGAAGGAAATGGGGTGCCATCTGAGTGCTGGGTATGACACATCTGCTGCATAGAGCTATTCTTCCAACACTGGGAGCAGGAAGCTCAGGCTGCAGCTAGTTTGGATGACTTGGAGAGATCTGTATCCTCAAGTAACATTTCATATTAGTGATTCCTCAGAACGTCATGTTCACCAAAGTTTGTGTGAGAAATAAAAAAAATTCTCTTTAAAAGCATAGTGCTGCATATTAGCATTAGCTTTAGAAATGTCATCTGTACACTGCACGACCAAAGCCAGCACCCCCTTGGCTGATAGCCCAGCACTTCTATGCAAAGTTAGGATGTTGTCTGGAGTTGCTGGCAGGTATCTTTTTTCTTTTTCTATTTTTTTTTTTTTTAGTAGGACTGACTCTTTTTCTTCTATGAGTAATAATAATTCAGTCTGACATATTACTGGCATTTTTTTTGTCATAGGTGAGTGGGCCCTGTGCCTGTACAGGGCAAGTGGGGGGATGCTTGTGTACAGGAATGCAGTGCTTTTTCTAGCACGTTTCTGTGGATTAAATAAATGTGGCATAGCCATGCCAGCATAGGAGGTGACATGTTTATGGCTAAAGAGCTCTTTCCTTCTTTGCTGGGAAGCAGATTTGTCTCCTTTTCACATATCAACACCTCTGATACCTTTTCAAGCATTTGCTGTATTTCAGATCTGCTGATCACTGTTTTATTTACTGATAGCGGAACTGTGGCAGTAGTTCCCTAATGGAGGGATATATAGTGCTGACATCAAGGAAATGTTGGCTAAGAGACATGGATAGATGGCTGCATGTTGGAATATAGGTGGTTATTGTTAGTCTGATAGTGACTTTTTAGCACATTGTATATGAAAGTTCCCTGTGATAATGCTTCCCTCTGCTCATCACGGTGAGATGCATCTTTTCCCTCTTATTTTTCTGTCTCTATTCCATGCATGGTGTTGAGGGAAGACAGAATAGCTGTTCCTCATTTACAATATTTATTGCACAGGTGAAAGAGGTTGCATTCTATGAAAGGGTTTTTCTGTCCTAGCCCCTTCCTTGTCCTTCTCCATATACAGGCTGCTTTTGCAGTTCTATAGGGAAAACTGCTTAGAAACTTGAAATAAATACCTTGGTACTGAACATGGTAAAGCTGGATTGCCTTTTTGTTCATATGGAGTGAAAAATGGACAGAATATGTCAAACATTAACACTGGCATGGATAGTAAACTGTTTTGCTTTAACTAGTGGAAGAATGTGCAAAGGGAGTTTAAAATAAACAGTCAACTAAGAATCAAGCACTTGCTAGTGTTTAAGTCGCAGTGTAAAGTAGAATGTAGTATCTCAGTAGGAACCACTAAGTTACGTGGTATCTGTATACTGAGAAAAATATCTCGAGGATATAGATATATAATGTTCTTGGCCGAATGTGAACTGAGTAAATGTGCAAGGCTTCCCTCAGCCCATGCCCCTGCCTGTTCCAGGCTGTGACACTGCAGCTCTGTCAGACAGTGCTCAGGTCTGTCCTGCTCTCTGCCAGAGATCCAGGGCATTTCTCACTGGCTTTAGAGCACGCTGTGTCTGTGAAGGACGGAGGATGTGTGCTTCCTTTTGAAGCTTTCTGATATAAGAAAGACTTTTTATTCCACGTTTTTAAGGTTAGTTGCCCTTTTTATTCCTCTCAGTGTAGCTTGCTGTTGCATCTCTTATATGCACGGTGATTTTAGGACTTCAGTCCTACCAGCCTGTGCAGTGAAACAAATATTTCTTATCTCAGGTTTTCAATTTGTCAGCAGTGTGCTTAAGAAAAGTCTTCTGCTAGCTAAACCTGAAGCTTGGAAGATGTCTTGGTGTTCTCTAAGTGACCATCCTTTGGTGGCCAAGCCACACTGCAGTGAAATGCATAAAATGCATTTATTTGTATGTACTCGTATGATGAAAAGTACCCAGTTTTATTCAGCCTGTTTTCTAGGATACGTCCTCAGAAATGACTGGGGTAAAAGATAATGGTTTTACTGTCGTAGGTGCAGGATGACTAACTCGTGCCAACTGATAATCCAGGAGCAGAGCCAGATGGCCTTGGAGGTAGGGAATCATCAGATGAAAGCCATTGGGCAGGGTACTACTTTAATCCCTAGGGTAACTGTGTAGGAAGGAGCAGGGTTGGAAATGCCTTCAGGAGGAGGGAAGGAAGAACTAGTGCCATGCAGAAGAAAAGACTGATAGGCAGAGATCCAAACCACTGTATGGTCCCCCAAATAGAAATACCTGAATTCATGTGTTACTTTCATTCACTTGCCTTCAAAATCGTGTATAGGACCATGCTGCTGGTTAGAGTTAAACATATGCTTTGCTTTCTAATTAACCCCCAAATCCCTTTGCATTTGCCATATTAATTTAATTAGTTTAGGCGTAAGAGGACAATTCTGACAACCACCTTAAACTTGTAAGTAAAATGGGGAGACATAAACCAGGTGGACAAAACTGGGTTGGACTTGTTGCAAATTTTAGTGAAAGAATATTTGAAAAGTAGAAGGTAGAACCTGAGACAGCAAAGATTGTGTGTGAGTGGGTTTTTTATCTGCTGAAATGTATCATTTACCCAGGATACCTTGTCTTCCTTTGTTTTTGCTCTGGGCCTGCAATAAAATGCTTCCTATCTATATTAGTTAGAAAATAGTCCGATGTAATATATGAGAATAGTGGTGCATTATTTCCTCATGCTCATATGTTTTCTGTGTAAAATATTCTAGCAGCAGTGAAATCTTGCTGTGTGATTGCATTTCATTTTGAGATGGTTAGCTGAATAAGCAGGAGGACAAGCAAGCAGTAAGCTGAATGAAGAAAAAAAGAAATAAAATTTTACAGTACATTCTTGTTGTAGGAGTGTGCAACACAAAATTGTGTGACTCAAATGCTCAATCTGGTCTTCATGATTAAGCAATAAGCAAATTACAAAACAAAGTTATCATCCTTTAGAAACTTGTGCTCGATCGTGAAAAAGCTAAGTATTTAACATTTCTCAAAGGAAAACATCTTTTGTTACTTGATCTTCATGGCTGTGTTTTTTAGCCAACAATACCATGTGTTTGCATTAGGCTAAAATTAAAAACTTTTTTTTATAGACACTGCAGACGTTTTATATAGTTGATTTACTGAATGTTGATAAGAGGAAATGAAACAGTTAAATTTTGTATTGAAATGAGAGTGTGATTTGTTGTAAGGACTGGAAGGTACACTTTCATTGCACTTTATGTGAAGTAGTTGCTTACTTTGCTGAAGTAGAAATGTCTTTGTGTGTTGGAGTTCTGATCCAGGAGTGGGTCTTCTCAGCAGCAGCAATGGAAACATGTAAAAATATTAATGCTGTGCATTTTCCCAAATTCTGCTGCTTACATCTAGCAGAGATGTCCCTGTGTGATTTTTCTTTTGTGTAAAAACTGTGTGTGTAATAATTACTGAAATCTGTCAGATCATTGGGAGTGTATTCTACTTTCCAGACAAGATTCCCCACAAAAATCTTTAAAATGGCAATTTCTTAAGCTAAGGAATTTGCGTTGTTATAGCAGGGATCCTGCTTGCATTCAGTGTGGGTCCTACCTGTGTGAGGGAAGGTGTTCTGTTCTTCCTTGGGTCTTCAGGAGCTGCTGGTGACATGGGTCAGGCAGTCAAGGGCCACGGAGGGTGAAAATGAACTCCCATGGTGTGGTCTGGAGAGCTTCAGTTCCTGTGCTGAGCCTGCTTCCCTGTCACAGCAGGACATAAATGTGGAGGGAAGTTCAGAGGGGCTGCCCAGCCCTTCACCAGGTCAGCCTCTGCAGCCGTGCCCTTCCTGGCAGACACATGTGGACATTCCAGTGCCCTGCTGCAGGTGGATGATGGCCTGGCCTGCAGCTTCCTGGGGGTTGTTGCACTTCCAGATGTTCCACAGCCTGACTTGGTTGTTGCTAGCTTGAAGCAAAGGTTTGGAGCACTTGGTACTGCTGTGGATTGTCCTTTGGAGTAAACTGTGGATGCTTCCAGGGTTTGTTCTTGTTAAGACCCAGTCCAAAGTCCACTGAAATCAAATATTATTCTTTTTCTGACACTATTAACTTGATTGGGCTTTCACTGAGATCTGCCACTTTAAGGAAAATAATTTTGTCTGTGTTACCTGGTAACTTACGTTGTGCTTCTGGCCATTGTTGGTGTAGTGTAGATACTGGCAGATTCTGGTAGATGGCTCTTGGCTGGCTTCTCAACTTGTCAAGTAACCTTTTTTGTGCTGAAGAACCTGTAAGGAGTTGGGAGTAGATGCTAAGCAATTGTTTTTCTTAAGAGGAATGTAATGTTATACTAACGTTTCAACCAGAAATGGAGATTTTTGTTTGATGGCATTCAATCAGGTGACCTGTTTAAATCTGTTTAAAATAATTATATAACTACTAATGGGATGCCAAGAAACTTTTGTTAATATTCAGAATGCTATTAAGTTATAAATAGACAATGTTATCAGTCAAGTGTCTGTATCAATAGGTAACAGCATTGTACAAATTTGTCTGTTGATTCAATTCTAAAAACACACTCTTTATCCTTACTCTTTTAGTACAAAATTACATCTCGTTATGGATAATATGTCATGTCTCCCTAAAAATGTGATCTTGATTTTCATCCCATGATGATACTTTACTCAATAAATCAAAATCTTCCTCAACAGTTAGCAACCAACTTATTTAACGGTTATGCCTGAAATGTTGATACAGGGAATTTAGCAGTTAACAGTGTTTATACATTCCAGAAGCATTAACAGGTTGGGTTATACTGGAATCCAGTAAATACCCGTGAAACACGTGGGAGAAGGATGTGCTCTGCAGGGTCTGAGCACTCGCCTGCCAGACATCTCGTGAAACACCAAATGCAATAATAAAGTTTATAATGATGATATTGTCAGGAGCACACATTGTCTGCTATCGCCAGCGAGGAGGAGCAGGGCCTATCGCCCGGTGTTTAGACTGCAGCAGGAGAACACCACAGATGTCCTTATCTTCTGCAGATAGTTTTGTACTGAATCAGTGGGTTTTGCACATTCTTGTGTAGGAAAAAAAAAAGCTCTTCACCTTCGGAGTAGCTCTGAAGAAAATAAAAGGAGGATAGTGTTTGTCTGTGTCAAGGTTGTTTCCCATTTCTGCAATCAAAGTTCAGCAAAATATCCCTACCAAATCTGTATTTTTCCCAGTAGTCTTTTTGCCTTTGGTTGCTGGTTTTCCTTTATTTCAGTCTAAAATGGACATTCTGCTAAAATGAGTAAAAAATGCAATTTACTAGCTACAGTCTGCATGCTGATAGGCAATGTGCTGGTTGCCTTGTACCTGATCTGTTTGGCAGCTGCAGGGTGGGTAACCCCAAAGCAAGCCAGGACTTCTAAAACTACTACTGTGTTTTTTTTGTTTCTGTGCATATAGAGGGCATTTTCTCAAAACAGGCCTTCAACAGAGTTTTTTACTGCTGCTCCTTATGACAAAGCATGGCAAAGCAAGACAGAACATCAATTCCAACTATGGTCTTAAGTCTGAAGTTGCATTTTAGCCACACTGCACTGGGTATTATCTTTATTATCTTTGGGTGCTTGCATGTATGTAAATTACATTAAAAGTAAGATCAAGGCGTTCATGAAATACCAGTGACATCAGTGGAAAAAAGATGAACAAGCTATTATGAGAGAAAAAAATAAAAAAAAGACGTCTTTAATTTGGCAGTGAACCGAAACCCACCAACTTTATAACATGAGAATATTTTTAACAAATATTCCCTTAAAGCTTTGCTGTGGCTATTCCCTCAATGGCATCTCCAGTCTGTCAGCAACTCCATTATAAAATTCTCTTATGAGGATGCAGCTTTAGATTGTTACCTAAACCTCTGTTACTTGGAACGTTGTAATATCTTTCTTTGCCTGAAAGCAGGCTCACTTTTTAAAAGAGCTACTTGTTCAAACTATTTATGTTAACAAATTGTCATAAATACATTCTTTGATATTCAGGTTCTCCTGTTTTCTGAGGCCTGCTTATTAAAAACAATTTCAAAAAACCTGCCTTCAGTCAAAAATGTCTGGTAAATGCTGGTATTTTGAAGTTTAAATAGATCTTCATATAATGTAGGCATAGTAATATATATATTTATCATATTATGTGTGTCTTTCATGGATCCAAAACTTGAAACTACAGATAATTTCAGACATCAAAACTAGGAACACTTGGTTTAAGAAACCTAACTTTTGATACATATGAACGCATTTATTTTCTTGGGAAAAAATATTGCAGTGAGAGATTAAGTTCTTGAAATTGGATATATTCATAATCTGTCAGTCTATACACTAAAACGATGATTTTTCAATGTAAATTTTATGAAGTGTTAGAGAATATTGGTAATCAGTGAAATACATAGTTCCCTTAAAGTAGTCTTTTAAATATTTTTCTCTCATTCCTAGTCATTCCTTGAAAAAATGTTCGTGAGGGCTTTCTTACACACACTGCATATCCAGAATATACAGTCCTAGCACAGTGTAGCTTCGTGTTCACGGGTCTGTTCATCGCCAGCCAAAGGAGGCTGGGATCTTAGGAAACAACAGCATAATTTTTGTTTTCTTTTTTTTCCTGAGGTAGAATGAAACTACTTGGGGAAATGTAGTAACATTTAGGATGACCGGGGGTTTTATTTGTCCTGCAGTGCTGAAGGGATCATCAGGAAGAGGGAATCCCTGTCTGTATCCATGCAACTGTACCAGAACATTTGATCATTATATTGCCAAAGGAGCCTGAATCCCAGTCAGACTGGCTCTGTGTAAAACTGGCAACTGCAGAGCTTGCCAGGAGAAACAAGCTTTAGAATATCTGCTTTATTTTTTGTTTGTTTTGCTTTTTTTTTTTTTTGCTTTTTTTTTTTTTTGATAGTAAGTGCTATGATCTTGAACTTTCCTATTTTGACAGAACTTTGGTGGTGTGTCCAGTTCTGGGTTAAAAAAAAAAAAAAAAAAAGAGTTGTATAAACAATGCTCTGAACTAGGAATTCCTGAATTTTCTCTAAAGGGAAATCAGACATTTGTATATCTTAGTTTTCAACCCATAATATGGGGGTAGTGGGAGGTGGAGAATATACCTTACTCCACAAGAAAAATCTGAGAATTAATGCTTACAATGTACAGCTTTGTAAGGAGATTGTGATATGTAGGTGACACTTTTGACGTGGAATTTTTAATTCAGTTTTTGTTTTCCTGTATGTGTTTAGCCTTTGCTGTGGTCTGGCAGTATGTTCTTTATCATCAGTTATTCCATCTAAGAGAAAGGCATTTAAAAGAAAAAGAAACTTGTGTTTTTAAGTTGTTGAAGGAAGGGGTCTCTTTTTTAAGTTTTACAATTCAAAAACCAAAGTGGAAGTTAAACGGCTGCAAAGAAAAAAAGAATCGTCTTAATAGTCAAGTTATTCTAAATTAAAAAGGAAAGAAAACAAACAATCAAAAGTCCTTATCAAGTTCTTTGGGAAACAGAAAAGGAGGAAAAAGTCTAAGGAAAGCCAAACCGGCTAATGTTACAGTTGTCACAATTACTCATATCCTATGCTAAAGCTTGAGGAAGCTAGGTAAAAATGAGCCAAAACTGGCCTTGGATCTCGTGGCTATGGCTTCTGCTCATGTCACTGTTTGCATCTGAGTCTCACTTCCAAATCTGGCCTTACTCTTCACAAAAAGATATGTTAAATCATGTAGTTATAAAATAAAAGAGGAAAGGGTTTGCATACTGTGTAAATACAGAGATAGAAATTTTTTTTCAGATGTATGCAGAAAATTACAAAGAATATTTTTATTAATTATAGATGTTCTTAAATTATTACATATTGTCCTGCTTGATTTTTAGGAAATTTCACAAAAATACTTTTCCTGAATATGTTTCAAGTTATACTTCTTAGAATATTCAATTAAATGTACATTTTTGCAGACAAAGAGTATGACCCTGATTTCTTAGTTAGCTCACTGGCTGCATAAGATTGCTGGACTGGGTCTACTTCTCTGAAAATTGTGCTTCATGGACAGCATACTCGTATATATTCTCCTATACTTTATGTACACATATAAAAGAAGCATAGTTTCTATGTAGAGATTGAACAATCTGTCTATTTGTACAGAAAAAGATGGTGTATATACATGAGTGCAATGTCTTTATTAGGTACCAGTGTAATTTACTAAGAAGTGAACCCCGTAATATGCCATTGTCCTGGAAGTAATCTTAATATTCCAGCTTGTCAAGCGCTTTGGATATTTGGCATTTCAGTAATTGCTGCATCATGAGCAAGTTTTTTTACTTCTTCTCACAAATACCCTCCAATTATGTCTCTTGAAGTCCAAGTCAGTTGAGAAACAGTCAAAAAAAAAAAAAGCCAGCCAAACTTTTTTAGACTCCTAAGTAGCTCTGATATGAATTAGCCCTAGCATTTGTATGTAAAAAGAGATATTAAGTAATTTTATAGCATATATTATTTATAGCATTTTTTTCTCCTAAGTCTTAACACAGTTCTGTGCATAGGCATTTGACAATAATCCCATTAAAATTGTTAAAAACATCCCTAAAATGAGCTGTAGAAAACCGTGTGGGATCTGTAAAATATACCACAATGTGGTTTGGAAGAGAAGTTTTGTCATATTTGGTTGAGCTGATTCCAACACCCATGCGTGGTTTTTGATTAGGCACACAAGTGCCCACTCTGTATATTCTCAGTTTCTGGTTTTCACATTCTTTTTCCTTCAGCCCTCTGTTCTGATTATGTACTGGAGAGCAGTCTCTGTTCCATTGATTTCTGCCTGTCTACCAAAGGATGAAGTTTGCTCATCTCACACACACGTCTGTCAGTGCTGCACCAAGGGTCAATCCCACGAGAGGCAAATTGAAGAAATGAAAACAAATAAGTTATAAAATAAAGTGACAATAATGTGCAGTAGCATAAAGATTGCTTTGGGCTGCCTTTGAGACAGACAGCTAATGACTGGCCCTGCCGGATGGAAGGGGAAGGGTGCGGGAGGAGAGGGAGCTGGGGGAGCGATGGGAGAGCAGAGCTGCCTCTGCCTTGCACCTTCTGCTGCTGGGCCGGGCTCGGTGCAGGCACAATTCTGGGTCTTTACAGTGAGTAGCTCCTAGTAAAAATCAGGTTACCTGGGGATTGGAGCTCTGTGAGCCAGGGTGTCAGAATCAGGCCCAGGAGTGTTAGGGAGTTCCGCTGTGTTCCATGTCACTGCAGACATTAATCTTTTAAATTCCTCAGGGAAAAAAAAAAAAAAAAAAACCAAACAAAAACCAAAACCAAACCCACAACTACAGAATATTTCAAAATGCACTTTTTTTTTTTTATTTTTAAACAAAGTTTTATTTTTTGAGTAAATGATCCACGCATTAGAATGTCCATAAAAAAGCACTCATGTGAAAATATATTTACATGGACAACTGGTTGTGTGTGTGTGTGTGTGTGTGTGTGTTCAACATCTACGAATCCTGGCCTAATGCAGTTGAAACATTCAAGTCTCTTTTAAGATTGTAATTGAAGTAACATAATATAAATGTAAACTTTAGCTTAGAGCACACAGAGCATACAAGACAGTTTGACACCTTCATTTCAGCAGTAAGAAATTACCATTGTCTCTTGTTTCTTGCTTCTAGCTTATATGACCAAGCCAAAAAGTAATTACACAATTAGGGTTGACATACTGGTTCCTGTAATATTTCTTGCTGTAGTTTTTTTGGTGGCTTATTTCTACTTCAGATTTTCCAGTCCTTTGTAATTCATACCAAGATGTCCATTTTCATTGCAACAAATTTTCTCATGAAGATTGCAAGTCTTGCATAATTTAATGATGAAAAGGCAGCTTTTCATTTTCTCCAAATGTAGTTATTTGTAGATTAAAGATAAACATTTGTGGAGCTAATATGGTTTTTGTAAGAATTTTGTCACCAACTTGAACACTGAATTGTAATGCAAAGGAATGGAAAAGTGTGTAAATAATTACAGGAATATGCATTTTAAAAAGAAGGATGTACAGTAATGTGCAACTGCTGATCAGGAAGGAAAGCAGTCTCCATAGGTCAGGTAAAATTTAGTTTGTTGTATTCTGCATGTACAGAGGGGGAGTCATTGATGTTTTTGCAGTTCTTGAAGACACTCAGTGTCTCTCAAGGCCAGGGGAGCTCTCATTCCCTCTCTAGGTATTTAAGAGCAGATCAGATGCAGTGCAGCCCTACCACCCACCCAGTCCTTGGCTCAACTTGTTCCCCAGTCTGTTCCTTATTTCTGGGGTGTGTAAAGCAGTTTCTGAGTCCTGTAATTCTGTACCTTAAGATTTGCCCTCTCCAGGAACATTTGGGACAACTGTGCTTTATTGCCTGCTTAATTGTGTAGTTCTGCCTGGGACTTGTCCAGGGTGATGTAAAAGCAATGTTATATGGTATTGTTCTGTGTTCTCTGGGGCTTTTTGATTTAAAAAAAACCCTCATCCAAATTCTGTGCTTTTTGACCATTCCTGTGCTGTACCTTAATACTCAGAACAGAATGATGATGAGATGAAGATCCTGGATGAGTTTTTAGATGCAGAGTGAGGCAGCTGCTGCAGATTCGAGTTGTCCATAGCTTCTGCAGCTACACTGGCTGTTCAGATCCCTGGTCGTGAGGTTTCCTTGTTTTTGATCCAGACATGGGAGCTTCATCTCATCCTGGAGCCGAGTCTGTCATTATATAAAATACAATGGAGGGCTGGGAAGGAAGTATAGTGAGTTTGCTGGTGACAAGCCAAGTGGAGGGGGGTTGCCAAGTATTAATCATTTATATAAAGCTGCATCCACTCTTTAGCCAAATGAATCTGTTCTGCCTTGGTTTCTCACAGTGACAGTATCAAGATATTGGTAGTTTTATAACAGTTGTCTTTTTACATGCTCTTTAAATTCTATTGCCTTGTGTGTCGAGTGCCTTAGGAAGAGACTTTGTACTTCCTTGAATTTTGCTGTACGAGTTTCCCAGTTAGGGCAGATTACATACTTATAGGTATAAAATAGATTTTGTGCTCTTTAAAATTAATTCTTCCTCTCCCAGCCCTCCTCTCTGAGATGTCACTGGGTTGCAGTATCTTCCCTGCAAATCAAGGCTGGAGACTTTGAGCAGCACTGTTAGAGGGAACATTTCTACAGGGAGAGACAAAAGGAGAAGGATGCTTCTTGTAATGGGCTACTGCTGTTTCAGCCAGTTATTCTTTTAACTAGAAAATGAGAGTACACATAGAGGCTATTAAATCATTAATTACAGAATGTACTTCTTTCTCTAAACACAGACAAAACATGGTTAAGAGGTAGCAGAAAGAAACAACTTTCCCTTATTTTGAAACTAAGTGCAGGATGTGAGGTATCAAGCAGGAACCATGAACAAATTTGTTTTTTTTTTTTTTCCTGGTGGTGTTTATACCAGCATTTTTCTTAATTATTCTTGATGTTTTGCCCATTATACCATTAACTTCTTTGGAGGACAAAGATAAGTTGCCAGTATCCACAAGAGCAAAGTGTGAAAGCATTTAATTATTGATATCTTAGTAACCAAGGTTCCAAAATGACATTGTCAAAATCCATAATGATCAGACAGAAAATGTATCAGCTTGTTGTTGAAAAATCTGTCTCAGACTGTGTGGGATCAGAATATGCACAATCCCCAGAAAATACACCACCGTTTTCCTGCATTCCCACTACGTAACAGCTTTACCCAGTACTTTCTACGCTTGAAAATTCTTATTGTTAATGTTCTCCTCATTCTTCATTTTAATTTTAGCCTTTCCTTGATTGTTAATCTCATACATACGTTTCACTAAATGAACTCCTGCGTTCTCACTGGGCGGATCTGTAAATCAGTTAAACGGTCAAGCAGAGCCTCACGTTATAATGGTCTGTGTTCTCCATCTCTTTAAAATACAGGTTTCATTAACAGAACAGAGCTGTTTAATACATATTTTCTTTGTTTGTTGAATTAAGGATTTCTTTTCCCCCCTCCTGCTGAGGGCTGCGGGAAGGGTACACAACTCATTCCTGTGCACAGAATTTCTGGTTGGCACCTTTGGCACAGGAGCTGGGGCTGGAGGTGGAGGGTCTGGGGGGAGGCAGAGCAGCACCCAGGAGGAGCTGGTAGGGCCCTATCAGGGTTGTGTGGTTGTCTGTCCTGCTGCTGTTGTGCAGCTGGCACCATGCCCCCCTGCCTGGGCAAGGGCAAAGGATGGAAAGCGTGCAGGAGAA
Organism: Cettia cetti; assembly: GCA_013401135.1. Lineage (NCBI taxonomy): Eukaryota > Metazoa > Chordata > Aves > Passeriformes > Sylviidae > Cettia > Cettia cetti. The sequence continues at coordinate 26,456 of VZUI01077549.1, forward strand.
GAAGGCAGCTCCTTGTGTGCCGTGGATTTACACCTGGCAGGCTGTGCTGTCACCCCCTGGAGAGGAGCTTTGTGTGTGAACCTTTCCCGGGCAAGAGCAGCATCACAACCCCTGTGAGCTCAGCCATGCCCTGTGTCACACAGGTCACACAGGTTCCAGTGGGCAGCTCCATTGAGGTGCTGCTCCTCTTCCCCCTCCTGTAGCAGAGCTGGGTTGTACCTGCTGCTGGGCACGTGATAGCTGAGACTTCAGGGAATAAGTCAGTTTGTAAACAAATGAACCAAAAAAGTTACCTGAATATATATTGAAATAATTAAAAGTTACTTGAGTGTGTATTTATTCTACAGCCAAATTAAAAAAATAAAATAAAACTCCCTTGCTGAAGTGCTATTTACCATTAATATATTTAATTAAAAGATACTTCTGTGTTCCATTTTTCACTCTCTCACAGGTGCCAGAGCTTTCATGTTTATTAATAGCATTAGATCAAATAATGCAGATGTTTGATTTCAGACACTGGGATATGTTGCAGGTTAATCTTTCTAGAAGGCTACACTAACACTATTTAGGTTTCTTTTGTGCCATGAAGTGCTTTATAGACTACTTTTAAAATAGTGATACTAGTGTAAGAAAAATTACATTTCAAATCTGCTTTTGCTTTGATGGTTCTTTTTTTTCTGTTTCCAGCAATGGATCTTAATGTGTAAAATATCCCTATAAAATTCTTACATTACAGGATATGCATTTCACAAAGCTATTTAGGATTCTTTTCTTTCATGTAGTAGAGGTTTTACTTTCTTTATTCAGTGATTATGTCTCAGAGCTTAAAAAGCTTAAATGTGGGTATTTAATTTGTGGTGCACTGCTCTTTCTGAACTTGCTGCTGTTACAGGTACAGAGGGATGCTTATAAAATTGGAGCTCACTACTGCAATACTCATGTGCAGATACTGAAAATGCATGTAAGAGTGTTTCTATACAGCACGTAGTGCAGCAGGTAACTGAAAATTTTTTTGTTGTTGTTTTTTGCAAATAATGTTCAAGAACTTTGATTTATTTAATTAATCTTAAAAAAAAAAGAACAACAACAAAAAAACCCCAACAACAAACCAAAAACAACAGGTAATTGACAATGCCCATGTAATGTTTAGGGGCATCTCATCAACAGCTTTGTTAGAAAAATGTTCTCATAAAATTATGAGTTCTTTGCTTTCTTTCCTACTAGAATGTCAGAATCCACTCATTTATCCAGGATTATTTTTTGCACACCCCCAGAGGCTTGCCTTCTTCATGGTCTCCTAAATGGAGAGTACAATGTACGTTTCCCCAAAAGCCAACACGGCCGTTGTTTATTAAAGTTCATTATCTTCCCTCCCTCTCCAGTTTTCTTTGAACCTGTAGTGTCTGGAAGAATTGTAATTGATGCCGTATGGGTAACGCTTTGTGATAAAGGAATGGGCTGCTCATAGAATCTAACAGCAGTTATCATTTCTGCATTATTTCTCGTGTTTCCTTTGATGTCCACTACCTTGATAGAGTGCAGGGGTATTAAAACAACTCTTTATGTCTGAACCTACCATTATTCTTTGTGTTTATTGCAGTGGTAACCAGAGGCCCTGCTCAGAGCCGGGGTCCCTTTGTACTAAATACAGGACATGGGCCTTGTCTTGAAGAGGTCACAGCATAATTTAGTCCACATTAGTTAATTTTCTCTAAATATTACCTTTTTTACTTACTCACCAAAAATGAAAACAGTTTATATAACATCACATCTTGAGGTGAGGTAGAATATTTTGACAGTGCCCATTGCCTCAGCAAAACTTGCTGCAGGGTTTTCGTGCCATGTTCAGCAGTTTATTACCTGGCTGTAAAACTCTGGACTGAATGCTGGTAGAAGACAGTTTGAAAATCCTTTGTTGACTGCTGTCGTCTTTTAGTTAATTCAGAAGGATTTTCCTTTTCAAATCCTGAAATTTTAATTTCACTAGGGGTTGGACGTTTCACGTACACGAGTCTTTGAAAATCTCAGCTTCAAGGGAAAAACGTTATTTGTATGTAAAATTATACAAATAAAGGTGAGGTTTATCTGTTTTAGATGAATGATTGTGTTTGTGCAGTTTTTAAAAAAGGACCTTAATTTTTATAAACCATCATGTTTCAGTTTTTGAATAAAGTATGGGAAGTAATTTTACTTTTAACAAAAAAATTATCTTGCATGGCAGTACAAAATCACTAATCACTGCTGTTGTCCTGGATTTGGCTGGCATAGAGTTATTTTTCTTCCTAGTAGCTGGTAGAGTGCTGTGTTTTAGATTTTAGGATGAGAATAATGAGGGTAACACACGGATGTTTTAGGTGTTGCTGAGTACTGCTCACACAAGAGCTTCTCAGTGTCCCTGCCAGTTGGGAGGGGCACAAGGAGCTGTGAGGGAGCATGGCCAGGACAGCTGTCCCAAACTGGCCACAGGGATATTCAGGACATCAGGCTCAGTGTAAACTAGGGGACTTGGCCAGGAGCCACTGATGGTTGCCTGGGTACAATCTGGGTTGTTTTAGGGCTTATTTTTTTTCTCTCTCTTTTAGTTGTCTCCCTTTCCCCTGCATTATTACTATATTACATTATTATTATTATTATTATTATTATTATTATTATTATTATTATTATTATTATTATTATTATTATTATTACTACTACTACTATTATTATTTCAGTTGTTTAACTGTTCCTGACTCAGGGGTTTTACCTTCTTTCAACGTCTCCTCCCATCCCACCTGGGGCGTGGGCAAGTGCTGTGTGGTCCATGGGTGCCAGCTGGGGTTAAAGCACCAGGTGCTTGTTGAGGCCCATCCTGGAGTAGCTCTGGATGGCTGAAGGCTCCTTGCTTGTGGCCAGGCAGTGCAGGAGGGCAGTGGTGGGACCACACAGCTGTTCCTGCTCTCTCCACACCTTTCACCTCATGATGACCCTGAGCTGCAGCACAGGATTCTGTTTCTCCTGCACCCTTGGAAGGCAGGTGGAGTGAAACAGGCTGGAATCAAAACGTTTCTGTTGGGAGCTGAAACCCATGTGATGGTGGATTTATCAGTGATGCTAGCATCACAGAAAACCTGGAAAAGTTCAAGTGTTTGGGTTAGTGAGGACCAACATTTCTGACAACAAACATGGGAGGACACGCAGACTTATTGTCACTTTTGTCACATGCTCCTTCTGACATGAGGAGACCACCTGCAGCACTTGCAGATTATTCACACTATATATTGATTTTTTTTTTCCTAGGTGCTTTCAATACATCAACAATAACTGCACTTGTGTATCTTATTACTACAGATTATTGCAAAGAATTTCTTAAGCATTAATTAATTATAACATCCCAATATGAAAGCCAGGTTTTGCTTTACTTTGCAATTCCATTGAAATCAGCAGAACTGCTTTTGAACATTCAGGTTTAAAAGGTGTATAGTGGAGCTTATTGGTTAGTGCACTAATTACAGAGAAAGAGAAAGTGAAAGGGATGAAATGGGTTGGCTGAAGTCATGCAGCAAATCAGAGCTTGGAATAAACTTCAAAACTCTCATCACAGATTTTTTATTGCCATCTCACAAGCTCAGATCTCTGGTAGGGTTTTCTTAAGATTTCTGACTATAGTAATGTAATGTAAAAGCTATTATATTTTTTATTCAGGTTTTTCACAATAATGGAGAAAACTCTTCAGGCTTTCTGTGAAGGACACATAACAAGTGTCACAATTAAACTACATCTCCTTTCTGCAGTTAAAGCTCCCTTCAGTCAGTTTCAGAAAAGAAAAAAAAGGCTTTTTTGATAATAAAATGGCACAATGTATTTTTTTCTATGTTCATGCTTTAAAAAAATACAGCTATGTATCAAAAATTATTTCACCTTCATTCTTTGTAAGAATTAGCTCTTAATTACCTGGTTGTCTCAAGGAGTCTTTGGGACAAAGTTTACTGAATATGTAATGTACAGTGGTGGCTTTAGTTGAGAAACTTTTACTAAAGAAGTCTGTATATAAGTTAATTTTCAATGAACCTTACAGTAACTGGAGTATTTGGCAGCAGGAAAAAAAAATCAGCTGTCTGTTTTTTTGCAATGTGCCTGTTGCTCTTGTGGTCAAGACTCTTAAACAATGCTGAAAACTGAAGCAAGAGGATAGGACCTTTCAGCATCCAAAAGGCAGATTTTTTACAATATCAATTAAGGAAATACTGGTTCTCCCACAGTGAACCTAAAGGTGAATTATAGCCAGGTAGCAAATGGAAAATTCTGCAGTCCCCTGGTATCCTTACAATTTTATTACAGAATTCATAGTGATGTCTAAGTTTAAACAAGTTGTCCATTTTTCCATGACTTCTCCGGGACATATTTTCTCCTTTGACTTCAGCTTCGTATTTTCAAGCAGACCAATTTTGCTATTCATACAATTTGAGTAGAGGGAGTAAAGGAGGGGCTAAAAATAGATCTTATAATGGAACCTGTGTATGTTCTTAACCATGGTGAGACACTTATCTGTCCATTATGTTGTTGACTAACGTTAACTTCTGTGCTGGCTTTGTAATGTGGTGCATTAAGCTAAATGAGGCTATTGTGTGATGTATCAAGACACAGTCACGTAGCTTTGCCTTGCCGTTTGCTCTTGTTAGTATTGTATGTGACGGACTTTAATAGCTGTGAAGAGCTCCTGGAGTTACTCAGATCAGGTGTGTGGGTTTGTGCCTCCTCCTGGAGTCCTTCTGTGCTCCTGACTTGTCCCAGCCCCGTGGGAAGTGCTCCAGCCTGGCAGAAACCCCCCCTGAATAGCTGTGCTCATAACAGGTCCCTGAGTCATAAATTCACCTTTTTGGTCAGTAGGGTGGATTTGGGGACTGGTATGGACATGGTGCAGGGTGAGGGCACTCCTGTGTGCTCTCCCCCAAGCTGTCCCCTGCTCAGGGAGTGCTGGGAACACGCTGCAGGGCAGGGTGGTCTTGCCTGCCCCCGGTACAGCCCCAGCCCTGGGGACACCCGACCCTCCAAGGGACCTGAGCTGTGTCCTGGGCTCTACGAGTGGGGAGATGAAAGGCATGGCTTGCCTTAAGAACTTTTGTTATGTGTGCATATATGTGTTAAAAATCTGTAAACAAGTATTTACATGAATGCTTGGCTGGCTCCAGGCAGGGTTTGCAGAGAGAGGTGATATCAATACTCTGCTGTCTCAAAACTCCTTCCACTTGTATTCAAATCAAAGTAACACCCCGTGGCTCTTTACTGCTTTAACATAAAGTAGCAAAAGTACTCTGAACCGTGCTTTGCAAAAGTCCTTAAATGCAGTTTCAGGAAATGCAGGCTGTGGGAAGAGGCAGACATGTGCCTAGGCTTCAGCTGGGTTCTGCTTTTTGTGCAAATGCTGAATTCTTCTTTCAGAAATTTCATTATGTTTTGCAAACAAGGCTGTTATGTGTGTTACAGCAAGGGATGTATTTTATACATAAAGCTGTGGTTCATATGTGCAGTTTTCTGTTCTGCAGCATGTCCATAAAATCTCTCCCTTTTCCTCTCCCCTTTATCAAGGTGCAATAGGAAAGGCTGATACCCGTTTTCTATCAAGGTAGATCGGGATTCAACCCAGATAAGTGAGGAAATCTGATATTCAGAGATCAAACTGCCTTTCTTCCTTGTGGCACAGTGAATGTGCTGAGTGAGTGACCCTCCACCCCTCCAGATGCACTCCTGTGTTGTGCAGTGTAATATGTGCTGTGGTACTGCTCATCCAAAAACTTGAATTTTATGGTTTGCATTTTTTGTTTGGTTTTAGGTTTGCTCTAGAGCTGTAATGGTATATAATGACTTGGGATTTCTTTTTAGTTGTTTTGCTTTTTTTCCCCACTGGAAAAAAAAAAGTTATTTCTTTAGACGATTATTTAGAAGATTGAAAAATAAATTTCTTTGATATTTGTGGGCACATTTCTGTTGCTTTCTCAGTGGTGTTTCTTTAATGACAGCATGACTGGTTACTTTTAGAAATCGTATGAAAACCAAGTGCTCCTCAGC
>VZUI01077549.1:37500-42500 GCA_013401135.1 Cettia cetti
GATCGGAGCGGCACGTGGGAGCGGCGTGTCCCGCGCCTCCATCTGCTGCTCCAGGAACACATCCACGTGTTTACTCTCGGGGCAGCTGCAAGGGGAGGGCGGCAGTTGTTCCCTTCCCATCCCGAGGAGAGGCTGTGCTCTGCGGCACTCGACGGGCGGCCGTCGTGGAGGGTAGCGGGGGGCCATAAACAGATGAGTCAGCCTTGTGCGTCCAGGTGCCTTCCTCATTTCCTAGATGCCATGCTGCAACACAGTCAGACATTCATCAAGTTACCAAACACTCTACAACAGCAACAGAAAGTCAATGAAGGTTTATATGTCATTGCTAGTTTCCTGAGTATCCAGGGAGTGATTGACTGCATTCACATTCCCACTGTGGCACCAGTAGATAATGAGATGTATAGGAGCAGGAAGCCTTCCCACAGCATGAACATGCAGGTAGTGCATGGTGCCAGGAACATTATTACTAATGTCCATGCCAAATATCCTGGATCCTCACAAAATGCTTTCATATTTCAATACTGAGCTAGATAGTGAAATTATGGTTGCCTGGATATGGACAGCTGCTTTGGTAAGTATGTTGTAATTTGCAGATTAAATATTTTTTATATAACTGATAATGGCTTATTAAACAGCTTACCATTTCATTAACATATATTCATAGATGTTGCAGGTGATAGCACGTTTTCTTTGAACAATGATTTTGCGGTCCTTTATTTTTTAGGAATCTGCCAAATTTTAGGGCAAATTAATAGACTGCAGCTAAGTGCCTGGCTGGAAGAACTACTAGAAATTCTTTTGAAATTAATTATTTTGTTTCATATGCATCATGGCACGTTTCAGATTTTACTTGTGGCACCACCCTAGGTGTCCAAAAGCCATTGACAAAGTCAGATGTCTCCTGTCAGTGAGATGTTGGAGGGGATTGGACAGACTGCGAGATAGACGTGCACTTACAGCAGTACTGGGAGGAACAGGAGATGGAGGAAATTAAGTCTGTTTGTGTAGAGAAACTGACTGTGTTTCTTCCAATGAAAGGCAATTGTTTTACTGGGGCAGGATCACCAAATCTGATAGAAGTTTTGGAGAGAGAGTAAAGGAGGCATCTGTAACAAAGAAGAGTGCTCAGTGAGCCAGGTGGACAATACTTCTGATGATGAGGCAAGGTTTGGTGCCTGCAAACGAATCTGTGTTGGTTTAATTAAAGCTATGCTTTTAAACTAGTTTAACCCTGGTCATTTTCATAGCAATGTAGTGCAACTTGTGGTGTTAAATCAAAATAGGGCGTTCTTATGCTGAAATAAGGTTGGCGCTGCAATGTAGCTGTAACTGCTTAGAAATAAATCCTAGCTGGAGAAATGCAGATGGAGGTGTGGTTGGATGTGAGGAAATGCTCCCTTTGCCTTTAAAAAGGCTGAGCAGTAAACTATGGAGTTCAACCAGGCAGTTTGTCCATCCTTTTCCAAAGTCACATTTGTGTGCAGGAGCTGCCTTTGGTTCAGTTCTGCAGAACTGGCCAAGGGAGAAAATACCTTTGGAGGATGCTTTTCAATTAACTTGAGCAGTTTGTATCTGGGATGAGCCATCATTGTGCTGCTTCATTTTCTCTAATGTAACTGATGAACTTCTTTTCCAAGTGGTACTTTCGATTTCAGCCATGTCCTTTTATATTTAAACCTTAGTACATTATCCTGTGCCAAGAAGAGAAGTCTCCATTACCTGAGACCAGCTCCTGCCTTTAGGATCACTCGTCTGCCTTCTCCAAAGGTGATCAAAGAGCTCTGTCATGAGATAAAACAAAAATCCTGTGAGTGTTTGACTGGAATGCCTGCTCACAAGGTATTGGTGGGATTTGTGGGGCAATTGTCTGTCTCTGTCAAGGGCCCCCATTAAGGATAAGATCCTAAAAATAAGATACTGCATGTGCTTTTTGACTGCAGTCTAAAAGAGGTGATATAATAAAAGCTAAGGACTCCTGTTTCTGTACGTTTAGTGATTCTACCTGAGTTGTGGAGTTAGTGTCCTAGAAGTTTCTTTGTGTAAGAGCAATGTTCATCCTTGGTTGGTTTGAAAAGCAGGAATAGGTGAGGATGATCCAGGTCACTCTGTAGCACGTATTTGCTTAGTGCCTGTTTTGGCTCCAATCTCTGCTGAGGATTTCTGGATGGTACAAACTCAAACTGCAGAAGTTATTGGTCTGTGTATCTTTCCTCTTTTCAATATGTGTTATTAAGAAGCTAAACTCTGTAATAAAGAAGTCTACTCAAAAGAATTGTGTTGTGTTGCAGGCATACTTCTGTGATGCATTAAAAGGATAACATGCACTATTGCAACAGTGAAAGGCTGCCTTGCCAAATGTACTTCAATTTTATTAAGTCCTGCCATCTGCTTTCTTTGTAGTATCCTTAACTTCATGAGAAAAAGATCTAGGTGTTTTCTATCTTAAAAAAATACCTTGCAATTCCTATTGTTTGTTTTTGTTTTTAGTATTCCTTTGTTGCTGCTTCTCACTGATGCCTAGATCCCTTGAGCTTCTCCGTGTAGCCTTGGCCGGGGAGAACCTCGTTGTTCTCCATTGCTCTCTGTGTAGCATCAGTAGGATCTGTCATCAGGGAACTGTTCCAAGCCACTTCCAAGTTTGATCTGAAATATTTTCCCCATTCTCCCTGTTGTGAATAATTTCTAGGCCACTGGAGAGGCCCCATTTTGTCCAGGTTGCTTTTGGATGAGCAGACATAATACTTTGCAAGGACAGCAGGCACCGTGTGTTTTCTGTGAGAGAACGTGATGCTTTTCCTTTCTTTTAAATGCTTTTTTAATATTTTAGGGCTTGTCTACAGAGAGAGATTATATCATGTTATGGTAGGGTAGCAATTTAAAGTAGCAATTTTGAAATGAATTAAATTAATTCAGAATAAAACATTCCTGTTCTGGCACAAATGAATCATGAATAATTAATTACAAATAATTAATGAGAAGTAACTATTTGGTATTTACAAACCCTTAACAGTTTTAGTTCTCTCTCTTAGCATCACTGTCAGAGATCTGTTTACTGGCAGCAGCACATCAAGCCTGTGTAAGAGCAAATAGAACAAGTAAAAGAATGAAGGTACATAGATTTTTGTATTGTAGAATTTTTGGGGACTGTTCTACCCAAGGAGATTGAAAGTACACCTGATTTTGCTCGCTGTTGGTTTTACAGTTTGCCCATAGTGAAGGCCTGTAGTTAATTGTGGACTAACTGTCCAGTGTTTTGCTGCAGGAACAGGATGACTGATTTGTGACTGTTGGTGTGCTGCTGTGAGGGTGTGCAGTGCTGTGGGGACTGTTGGTGTGCTGCTGTGAGGGTGTGCAGTGCTGTGGGGACTGTTGTGTGCTGCTGTGAGGGTGTGCAGTGCTGACCCCTGCCAGGGGCTCGTGGGGTCGGGCAGCCGAGTGCCACAGTGGCCTTTCTGCAGCTTGGGTGCCAGTGCTTTGAGGAGCATTGCTGGGAACCTCTGCCTGGAGATCACAGAGAAAGCATGATGAGCATTAGCTGCTGGAGGGTGGTGTGTGGGAAGGGCAGTTTCAGCCAAGAAGCTGTGAGGAGGCTCAGGCCAGTGGCACAGAGCTCCTCCGTGCCCGGGCAGGCGGATGCACTTGGGCACCGAGGGAGCAGACAGGAGTCTGGACAAGCTCTGCTCCCTGCACGTGTGGACACGGACACAGGATGGGAAGGCACAGGAATGGGGTGTGCGTGCCACTCAGAAAAATACCCCAAGACAACCGATATCCCGAGAGTTGGCTTGTTGTCATCCTTCCCAGAACCCCTCCCCACGTTTGAGCTCCCTGGCAGTAGATAGAGTGAGGGCTCATACATTTCCTCTATTGTTGCTTTATTAAAGATACAATAAACTCTCTCCGATTGTATCTGTTTGTTGTAACATCTACCAGCATTGCATTCAGGCAGGCGCTCGTGTGTGGAGGTGGAAATGAAGTATAAACCTGATTCCATTGTTGGGATGTGCTGCCAACACAGCACTTAACCACCACCCACCACTGACAAACAGTCTGATGGTCACATCTGCACGTCAGTCCCATAAAAGGAAACCCTGAGACTGTCAGAGTGTGAGGCAGAGCATTAGTGATTTCAATTCTGTTTTATTTTCAACTTGAAATGGAGGAAAACAGACAAAAAACAAATAAGAAAGCTAAACAGTTGCATGAGAGCTAGCAATTTGCTGGGCTCCAAGTGACAGACACTGCATTATCATAATTGTCTCTTCTACATGATAGGACAGAAAAATAATAATGTCATTTTATTTATAGCTGGGGTGCCCCCTTTATGAGAGTCATACAAGTTTCTGCCAAGTGGAGTAGGTCAAATGACATCTTTTGATCAGGCCTGTCCAAAGAGATCAAAGATGAATGGCAGGTAATGGATATCCAATGACAAACCAAATCTAAAACAGAAATAAGGCTGCCAGAGTCTGCCAGTTACCCATTAAAGGCTCACCTAACTAAGGCAGGCTGTTTGACATGTTAGCCGACCACCTAAATCAGCCAAGCGTAGGTGCTAAAATTGTGTATTATCATTGGAAATGGCTATTATTTCCTCCCTAACATTTCTGTTAAGGCTTTGTTTGCGTAGGGCTGACCTGCAGTCAGAAGTGGAGTCCTGAGTGAAGCAAAGCCTTCAGGCTCTCAGCAGGTCAGAGCTGTTCATAGTCATTATCTAGTTTTAATTGTTTCTTTCTAATAGAGAATTGGCATCTTCTTTTGATGGTGCAAAAAGCTGCTTTTATATTCTCTGTGGATGAAGTTCTGCATCTTTTTACCATCAGAACATGTAAGATGAAAATCCATAAGCAATGTTGCTGTGTTCCTGTAGCATGGAGAATAATTTGGGCAATATCCATGGGGGAATTCTCAATGACTCTTGTAGGGTTGAGGGAATTTTTGAGACAGGTTTTTTGGTGTGAAACAACTTATATTTCAAAATTTTACCTAAATGCCATGAA
>VZUI01077549.1:47500-56899 GCA_013401135.1 Cettia cetti
GATCATCAGTTTGCCTTTAGTTTGAGACCCCTGCAAAGCTGTTACTTGGAAATACCTATGAATACAGGAACACAGAGATTGCCATCTTACATGTATATTTGGTCTTTGGTTGTATTATTTCAAATGTTACGTAGCTATAATAGCATGAAATAGAAACCCCCACCTGGTACAGAGAGAGATATTACATCATTGCTGTTACAATGCTCTGCTGCAAAAGGACTTTTAAAGGATTTCTAATGATAATGAAAATATTCTGATACAGCCTTAAGGATTTCACTACTGAAATGTGTTTAATGTAAATATGCTGTCAGATACCCTTCAAGTAATTGACAAGAGCAGATGATTAGCAGTGTTCTCAATAGTGTTTTTGCATAATCTTACATTTTGACAGAACTCTTCAGCTGCTTTTTATTGTCAGTGCTCTGCAATCAGTAATACTTTTTCCTTGACATTTACTTTGTCATTATAAATCTTGTAAGTGGTCATTTAACTTGTTCAGTATTCATGTAAGAATATCATTACTAACACGTTTGAAAAACGTCTTCCTGTTGAGGAACTATTGTGAAAGTAAACTTAAAAAACCCTAAATGAAGTAGGTTGATGAGTGAAATAAATACCTGCCTGTGAGCATTTTCATGCACATTTCAGGGATGATTTTAAAATCTCTCTCTTATTGAGCATTCGCTCTAAAGTCATCAAATTCAACATGCTTGTTGGATTTTTTTATCCGTTACTTTTTTATTTTAATACTATTGTTCAGTTATGATCATTTACATCTGACTGACCAAAATTAAGCTCTTATGATCCATAAGCATTCATAATTACATACTGCATGTAACATTAATAGTCAATATAATAAACCTTCATCTTTATTGAAGCATCTCTTGTTTCTACAGCAGTTCTTTAATCTATCTCAATAGATTTCTAGTGTACAGCTCATATAGATTTGGTCAGTGACAAGGGTTAGAGTAGTCTTGTAGAACATTTACTTGTAGCTGTGAAAAGCCCACATTCATCAGAGGATTAGGTCGATCAGATTGTACCAGGATCAATGGAAGGACTGTGTGATCCCTCTTAGGCTGTAATGTGTTCACCTTCTTTGGAGAGAATTCACATACACACACATTTCTCTGTCTTAAAGCCATTTATCTCAGAATGTCAAATTGCAATAATTAACCATTATTGATCTTAAATTCAATTAACTTCATTAACACAGGTCATGATGAGGGTGCTGGTAAGGGAAAGGCTCTTGACAAGTGTCTTTTCTTATATGACATTGAATGTTCACAATCATGGCTATAAACTATTCATACTGTGCCACAGGAACATCTTTTAAAAATGACAGGAGTTTGGTTGGTGGCTCTGAAGCGACATTTTAATCCCCTCCCCCTCGTCTCCTAGTTCTCAGGGTTTTCCAGCAAATTTTCTATTCAGGAATCAGTGAAGCATTTGTTTCTAGCACATTATCTTAGTGTGGCATTATAGCAAACCCCACCTATTCAAATACCCTTCTGTTCAATAGGTACTGGTAGAGAGACTCATTTACAACGGTGCATATTAGTATAGCTAGCAAATGAGTGAAATGAATATTCAATGCTTCTTTTGGCTCCACATACAAAGCAAGCCGGGGCCATCTTGTAGAGGTAATCCTGAGAATCTCTGCTTGTTTCAAGTCCTAAGATTCATATTGCAGTCAATAGTTGTTTTTCTTAAATGAGGGCTGAATAGCAACTGTGAAAGGACACAAAGCTTTGTTGGCCCACACTGAGCTCCTTTCTTAATAGAGAAACTTCATTATAAGCACGAGCTCACAATAGCTGAAATTGTGATTGAAATCATTTGGATTTCTACTATACCATTCATACAGATGTATAGAGTTTATTGTACGGAGGCACTGCAGCCAAAATAGCCATTGAAACTACTGTAGAAAGGGCTTCAATGGGAGATGCAAGTTTGCAGCAAAATGAAGGTCTTTTGGTGCATTTTGAATGTCGTAAGTAGCCACGATTATTTACAAATAAATCACCAAGTAGAATGACTCACTGTAATGTACTGAAGCATTTTAGGTGAAAACTTGATTTTAAAAAATTTCACAGCAAAGGTGGCAGCTCCAGAGATGTGTATTAATATTGAACTAGCTAAACACAAATACAACACCAAATTTTAGTTACTGTAAAACTTGTAAGATGTGGACAAATCAGGATCAACCAACTATGTGGGAAGGTTACAGAAAGTAAGGAGCAAGATTTTTTTCTTGGTGTAAAAAAAAGGCTAAACCATGATCAGAAGACTGAGAAATGTGCATAAAGAGAAATGACAACATCAGTTTTGTTCAGAAACAGATTTCTGTGACAATTAAATGGTCATTTTGTCACTACATTTGCTATTTCCACTCGACTATACAAAGCATTTACTGAGAAGAGGCAGGGCAGAAGCAGAATGGTTTGATTACTGCATTTGAAAAAACTGAAGTTCCCTTACAACATCTGTTTGCTCAGTGAAGAATTATAATAATTATGAGCTATTAGAGCCATATTGAGAACTTCTATGCTCATGGATGCTTATCCCAGAGTTGGCTGTGAATCTTGTATTAGTTTGTGGAATGCCCTGTGTGCTTTTCAGTGATTAAAAGATGCCACCCAAATGTCTGGTATCAAGCAGAGATGGTGTAGCTCTGTGTTTTGGTACCAATTCATACAGAGAATTTGGCTGTGTCTTGCCAGGATGTTGACAGTGACTTTTAACTAAAAAAGAAAACAACCCCCAAAGCAAACTTTTTTTTTTTTCTTTGAATGTTCTGGTAAATATTTTTGTCCATTTGAGGAAATAGTAATTCTGCACTTAGAAAAATTCTACTGGGTCCAAAGAACAATTAGGTTCAAGTGTAACATGAAGCTTTTTTCTCTGCTGCTGAACTCCTGTTTCACTGACTCCCACTGTCACGTGTGCTTGCATGGAGTGGGACTCTAGCAAGTCTGTAGTACTTCACACCAAGCAACTCCCTTGGAAACCAAGAAAAAGCCTCTTTTGTCTAACTTAAGAGGGGATCACATTTATTCATGTTGAATAATTTATACAGCAAGTATAGGTGTGGTTTTTTCCTGTTAGTAATGTGCTTGGTCATTGAATTTGTGAAGTTTATGTGAAATTTTTGAAACTCTGGAGCCACCTGTGAGCTGATACTTCACCAGCCTGTGCCTAGTTCCCCTGTCCCTGGTGGTGTTTTCCTTTTGTGGCTGGGTAGCTGACCCCTAACTACCCCATGGACAGTGGGGAACTTCATGCTCCTTGGAATGGTGTTCATTTGTAACTTTGGTGCACTTGGAGGAAGAGCAGCCTTTCCCAGAGAAGGTGGAGGGGTGGGGAGGGGAAGAAGAGGAGGGTATTGCAGGAATGTTGATGAAATGGGATCACAAGACCCTGGACTGAATCAAACTGAGGAGCAGCTGAGAATTCCCACTGGGTGCTCCCAGTCTCTGTTGCTCATTTGCCTACTTGGTCTGGTCCTAGTGGTGCTTGTGAAAGGCTGGTTGTGTGGTGGCAGGGAGCTCAAGAAGGGTTTTGTTTTTTTCTCCTTTTTCAGCAGAATCAACCAGAAATTTCAGGCATATGCTCATAGGAGCTGTTCAAATCTCTACTCCCCCAGAGTGCAAAGGGGAAAGGAGATGGATTACACAAAATACCATAGCAAGGAAGGTCCTTCTGTCATTGTGACAGTCCATAACCTTTCTCAGCCTGCCCACTGGATTGCTGTCAACCCTGCCCTGCTGGTAACCAGCTATGGGTACACACAGTGGAACATGAGTTGTGGTGCTTTAGGCAGTCAGTTGTATTGTGACTGCAAATTTAGGTCAAACCTCTTAAAACTCTGTTCTTCCTGTCCAGAAAGGCTCCATACTCTTGTTCTTGTGAAGTTTCTGGTAAGCACGTCATTCACTCCTGACTGTACAAGAATGATACCTAAAGAAAGTCTCTAGAAATCAATATGGTTTTGTTCATTATTTGTTTGAATAACTTGGACCTTGAGTCTCAACCAAGGCTTTTTAATGTTTGCAACCCTTCTTGTCAAACAGCTCTTGTAGAAGGTGGCAGGTGAACCCTTCAAGTGAGACAGATTTCAGACTGATCCTTGTGCAACCCTACCCATAGAAGAGCACACTGCAGTGTGATGGGATCAGGTGCTCCTCCCTACATCAGAAAACAGCGGTGTTATGTTTCAAGGGTGGGTAATTTGAGCAGGTTTTAGAAAACTTAGGTGCTCAGCATGTTGAATTCAGGGAGTTTAGGCCCCAGGGAGAAATCAAGGCAGGGTGCAGTTTTGGAGGAGGGAGGCATGGTCCATCGTGCTCCATCTCCAGCACAGGTCTGGCAGAGTGGGTGTCACAGTGTGCCTGAGTCCTGCTGTGTGCTGGGAGCAGAGAGCTCTTCAGAGGAGACCTGTGACAATACTTCAGAAACCTTCCCTGTTTTCCCCACTGTGAAAAGAAGTTTGCTGGCAGTATGCAGGTTCAGCATTCACCGGATCCCAGCAGCTTGACTCAGATATTTGTAACCACAGGCTCTGGGTTGTGCTGAGTACATGCACCTGTGGGTATTTCACTGTGTGAAATAATTGTTTCAGCTGAAAACTGGCAATTATTTTCAATTATACACATATATTGTATTCACATAAACACACAGTGAGGAAACATAGGAACATAACAAACTGAAATAATCTTCCCATGTTTTGTGTAAATAGCTGAATTATATATATTAACCTACAGGAGTAACAGGCTCCTTCACTTGTCTTCTTGTCTAGCACCAGACTAACTTCTTTCCAGGTTTTCAGCTGTAAACTGTGATTAAGAATGTTTCTTCCACAGGGCTGATGTGAAAAGTAAAGCACTCATTGAAGCTCTTGAACACCTCAGTTAAATGATGCTGTCCAACAGTGCCAAGTTGTTTCTAAGCCATCATTTCATATTAGGGTATGCTGTTTTTTCAGGTGTATATTTAGTGAAGGAGATAATACATAAATGTGAGGTTTTCACTTGGTAACTTAAGAAACATCTAAATAGTCTTTGGTTTCAGAAAGATTAATACCTCTCTTATCAGAATTAGTAGCAGTTTTTGAATGTTTTCTCTCTGCATTTGTAAGTTGCCTGTATGACACATTTCTAGTGGCACCGTGAAGCCTAAAGTGAATGGGAGACCTGAGTCCTGTATGTTCCTTTAAACTACACCAAACCCAGGGGAGTTTGGAATACAGTGACATCAGGAAAAGGTGCCTGATGTAAAATAGCTTTGTTCTGTGCACACTATAATGACATATAAACTAATTCCTTGTTATCATCTCTTCACTGTGTGTCCTTGTCCGTGTAATTCTCATGTCTTAGCACTTACAGTTGATTTGGCCTCTCTGAAGTCTCTCCAAATGTAATACCAGTCCAGGATGCTGAATCAGAGCAGCTGGCTAGCTTCCTCTGGCCTATTTCTGAGCTCTCTGTGGCAGACAGCTGCAGTATTTTCATGAAGGAACAAACAAAGTACACTTCAAAGTTTTTAGTGCCTAATGATAGCCACCCATTAGATTGGCATCCTATGTCACATCCACCCACAGCACTTCCCAGTGACTTAATCCTACACTCTCAACGGCATGAAAAGGCTGCAGATTTATCAACATACAAAAAACCCAGCTAAACAAGCATTAATCATGCACATCACATCAAATTAACATGTTGAAAATTAATATTCTTGACCTTGCCAGTGGGCAGAATAATCCGTCTTGCAGTGGGCTCGCGCTCCGGTGCGAGGTACCAGGGGCTTGAGCCGACGTGCGAGAGAAGTGCTGACCTCTTCACTTGGAAATAACATTTCTCTCCCATAATAGACAGCCTTGCCTCTATGAAACGGAACCTTTGACCTTTCTAACAGGAATAATGTCCCTGTCAAGGTGCTGGGTAATCAGTATTGCCATGCCCGTTTAGAGACTGTTGTCATTTGCCACTCTTGTAAACAGGGCAGTCATTCCTGCCTCCCATCCTGACTGCCTAATGAGGAACATGCCAGCATCTCTGCCAAGGAGTGAAGTCTCAAATACAATTTCAGTTACATGGGAATTATCAGTTAGTCTCAGTACAGAAATAGCTCATGTTGTGGGTGAAATGTTTGCCTTTCTTGCTGTGAGTGGAAGGCCTGTAGAGTGGGAGTTTTCTAACAGACTAATATAACTCTTTTATATGCCTTCATTTGCATTAGGTCTTTGATTGACTCCATCCACCGAGCTGGTTTTCTCTTGCCTCTGCTCATTAATTTTGTGAATAAGGTTCATTGGCACAGTCAGATCATCTCCATGCTGCTGTTCCTCTCTTGGCTTTCTCTGCACTGGTGTTGGACTGAGCTGCCTCTTAACTCCAAATGGTCCCACCAAAACTGGGGACTCGGAGGTTTTTTCAAAGATTACTTAAATATTAAAAAAAAAAAAAAATCTGTTAACTTCTCAGGTGGCTGGTGTGTGAATTAAAACAGAAAGGGACAAGTATTTAGGAAAAAAAAAAGCTGTGCACAGCCAGCAGCACGGACAGTGACAGGAGCCACCTCTTGTGTAATGACACGGAATGAGGAGTGAGGGTCAGGGTGCAGCGGGACTTTCTCTGGCAGAATCCAACTCACTGCTCCACTTTATGACCTAATATGGTCCTTTTCCCCTGATTCTTTTTTTACTGGGAATATAATATTGATCCTGTAAGTATTAAAAGCATTTCTACTACTGATCCCATTCTGCTGTTATTTTTTCAAGTGTGAAATGTAGATGGGATCAGGTTCTTTAAGGACTGAGAAGTTTCTTTTCCCAATGAACTCAAAATGAAATGGTTTGGAAGATGACCCTTAGTATTACCTGATGACTTTGAATGATGCATAACAAAGATGATAATATTTTTTTTCAATAAAAAGCCATTTGGTTAAAGCAAAAATATTTCCAAGGAACTGATTAGTTTGGATAAACTTTTGTAGCTGAGCATTTTTAATGTGAGAAGAATATTGGAATGTTTTGTTCCTTTTCAAGCAAACAGCATATATACTAGTTTAAATATACCCCCAGTGAGCTAATTAAAACAAAAGAAAAATTTTTGGCAAGAAAAAGCGTAATTAAAACAAGAAATTTCAAAAGTATTGAAATTAAATATTTGGATACATCCAAGCCAAAATATATGGTCTCAGCCACATTTTTCAGGAAATGGGGGAAAATTGTGCCTATAATTGGGTTTTGGAGAACAGCAGAATACACCTTTAGTGCTCGTGTTTCCCAACAACCTCCGGCAGGTGTGTGTGCAGCCATTCCCTGGGGGGTGTTGCCATGCAGGGGATGACAACCACGCCGTGCTTTGGCTGCTTCTGCTCGAGAGCAGCTCTGGCAGTCGGGGTGGAGGTGGCAGCTGTGGTGCTGGTGAGCCCAGGACATCAGCAGGCACAGCTGCTTTGGCTCCACGGGGGTTTCCCCTGTCTCTGGAGACACTGATACCTCTCTGCTCTCATGCAGTTGATCCCTAGAGTCTGTGCAGAGCCAGGTATATGAGTTTATTACTGTCTATGCAATATGTAGATCATTTTGGACAGTGATGGATCACAATTTATTTCCACTGGCAAAGAAATGATCCATATCTCAGTTGTGAAGGTAATTCCCTCTTGTGTGGAAATAAATTGCGTTATACCACAGCTTACTGTTATATATTGATATCAAATGTGTTAATTTCATTGTTACCTAGCACTTTAGTTAATAATTATAACAAATATTAATGAGGGAACTGTCTCTTCTCAACCTCTCTGTGGCTGTACCTGCAAGATGTTTCTTAGCCCCTTTGATATCCTCTTCTCTAGAAACTTGAGGGCCACACCAGGCAACAGCTTTCCACTCTTTGTCAAACACTGTGTCACAGTGACACCACTGCTCAATTTGCAGGCAATTTCCTGTGGGTTATGGTGCCCTGTGAGATGTAAACTAAACACTTTTTTGTGAACTGCTTTTTTTTTTCTTTGTCCTTTTTCTCCCAGAGCTGCCTAACTTCTTTAATTTCCACTCTTATTAACTTCTGCCACTAGAATTGCCTTTAAAGTTGTTTCTTTTCCCCTCAGACTTTGCTGTTGAGGCATTGAAGAACAGTTTTACAGATGCCCTGCTGTTCAAACATTTATTCTACACTTGAAAAATATCGAACTATGAGTATTTTTTGTCTTCTTCTTTTTTTTTTTTTTTTTTTTTTTTTTTACATAATAGGGTCATGGCTAAGTAAGGATGAGCTGGTGACAGTGCTTCTTATAAACAGTGAAAACACAGTGGAAAACCTCTTTACCATCTCCTCCTGATTTTATTCTCTCCTTTCACAGTCTCTTTGCTTTTCCTGTAGGTGCTTCACCAAATAAGAAATTTCTTTGCCATGACCCTCCTTGTCCTTATTTCTGATGCAGTGAGGCTGTTACCTTCATCTGTGCTCAGACCATTTCTTGCCCCAGAGCAAGGCGTGGTGAGGCAGGGACACCTTCCACTAGACCAGGTTCCATCCCTTCTCTCCTCCCTGCAGGGGAAGGAGCAGAAGGAGCCCTTGGAACTGTCATTTTATGGAAGTTGCAGATTGCTGGGTTAAATTCCACACTGTCGTTTGTGCCTCATTTCCTGCATTTCTGGATCAAAGACTGATGTCACAAGTTGGCTTCACAACTTAAGCTTAGGAAGGGGAACAGCTATAGAGGAGGCAGCTCCTGGTTAACACGCAAATATGCTTGATAGTTGGTGAAAAGGGCAAAGAAAGCATGAAAGGTAAATAGATTTACATTTAAATGAGCCGCATGCTGGAGGTTTTCCCTAATGTAAAAGTCACTCTCTAAAAAAGCTGTGAATGTGACAAGTCTTTCAGTTCAAACAAAATTCATAAGACTTCAGCAGTAAGAGAAATAAAAATGTAAAGAATAACACACTAATTAGGGAGTTGGTTCTGTGCCCTCTGTTTGTGTTGGTGAGCAGTGGGCCCAAGGAGGGCTTTCTATGGTGAGCAGGGATGGAGCCCTTGGATTTGGAATGTGATGTGGTGGTGGGAATGGTGGCACACACTCAGATTGGTGCTCAGCAGACAGAAAGAAACAGAGACAGCTACACTCAGAGTGCCTTGGTGTGTCACCCCAGCCTGCAGGCGTCAATGAGGTCTCTTTAAGGCAGGTAGAGTGGTGATAACTTTGGGTGTTCTTTACTTTGTGAAAAGGAAGTTATTATGCACTTTCAAAACAGGGGCAAAGAAACAGGAATTGTAAAAGAAAATCTGTTTCCACAAGGTGGAATAGGAAAAGGGTATATTCCTTCCTTCCTTCCTTCCTTCCTTCCTTCCTTCCTTCCTTCCTTCCTTCCTTCCTTCCTTCCTTCCTTCCTTC
>VZUI01077566.1:0-44629 GCA_013401135.1 Cettia cetti
AAAAAAAAAAAAAAAAAAAAAAAAAAAAAAAAAAAAAAAAAAAAAAAAAAAAAAAAAAAAAAAAAGAAGAAGAAGAAGAAGAAGAAAAAGACAACCAAAAATAGTAACTGAAAAATGGAGAACAAACCTCAGGAGGAGCAACCAGTCTGAAGAGCACAATATACTTTGCACTTAGTGGCATTTTTCTGTGTACCTGTACCTCCTAACTCCTCAGTTTCCAGTATGATTCTAGATGGAATCTTTAGATCTTTACCAGCTCCTGAAGGGCTATTGTAATGTTAAAGGCAATGTTAAAGAGTCCATGCACCATCATAAATAAACAAGAAGTCCTGTCCTTTCTTGACATTGTCCGGTGATCCTTTCCTGTTTCCCTTGAAGCCCCCCATAAATTCACTGTCCCTGTAAATTTGGAAGTGAGGATCTCTGTTGTCATATTGCTACAGAATGATTTAGAAACACATAAAACAAGAACAGATTCTGTTGTCTAGCCCCAGATTTTACCATGTGCTGTAGACAGTGAGATTTATGTTGAGTTCTCCCTCTCTGCTATAAAAATATGCCTGCCTCCCTCCCTTCCACCTGTGTGGAATGTACTCCTATTCCTTGGCATCAGTCCTATAAAAGCTCCTGAAGCTGGAGCAACAATGCATAGCCACAGTTACAAAGAGGAGTAACAATTATCCTGTTCACAGAGAGAGGTACTCACCAAAAATTCAGGACAGGAGGAAAAAAGGTAGAATAAAGGAAGGAAAGACAACAGGATCCAGTAAGGAGGCACAAATTTGCTTGCATGGTTTGGATTGACCTAGCTGCTCTGTGTATGTGGTGTGAAGCTCAGGCTCAGAACTGCCCTGCTATGACTGTCAGATGATTTTTTTTTTCTTTTTTTTTTTTTTTGGTAGGAAGTCTCCTTCCATGAGGTACATCACCCAGCTACTCACCCAGCAAAGCAGGAGCAAGGGAACAGCTCCTCTCAGCTTCATGCACTGCTAAGAACAGTGGGGTTCTGTGGGTGTGCAGTAGTGAAGAGATACGGACCCAGGGTGCACAATGTGTTATGACATAAGGTGCAGTAACAGCATAATAGTAAAATCTATTCACTAATTCTGGAAGGAATCAATCAGGGTTAAAATAGTGTTGTTTCTTACTGTTGGGTGCCTGAAGGTGCATCTGGCTCCATGGAAGGTGGTGCAGCAGCAGTTTTACGTTTAAACAAAGGACACAAAAACTCTTCTGCCTCCAAGGTGAACCTCCTGTTTCAGGATCCATAGAAACTCGGGGATAGATCTGAACAGACTATGACCATAAGTTTTAAAGTATTTTCTCAGCCTTACACTACAAAATATAAATCAAACCACTGTAGAGTATCACTGAGCAAATGCAGTTAAAGTTCTATTACATAAAAGCAGGGAAATATTATGACTAGAAGGACATTTTAATACATTATACTGGTTACATGGTAGTTTGATGTCAAATATATTAAATATTAAGCAAAATATAATAATCCCTCTAGTAATGTAAAAATGTTCACATTTTTAATCTAGAGATCTCACTGATGAGGCATGATTGTTCAACATCCTAGAAGGCAGCTTTCTAAATTATGCTATTCCCTGTGGCAAGCACAGGACAGATCACAGACTTAATGGAAGGAGCATTTTCATTTTCCCTATTGCACAATGGGATTTACATTTCAGCCCTCCAGCAAGCAGAGTTACTCATGATACCTTCTAAATTAGTACCACCTCATAAGTTGCACTCAGGGTACCTCCTAAATTAACAAGTAATACATTTAGGAATCCCTGAAAGGCTCATTATCTTCTGCCTAATATATTATTATCACTGTATATAATTTCTGACACAGTGTACCCACCCCTTCTTCTAGTGAAAGATTCCCATAGGTTAAATAGGGCATTGTAGAGGTCCATTTCTGGCTTCCCATTACACTTCTGCATCCATAGAGGAATTAAGGATAACTGCAAAGGCATAATTCCTCTGGCCTTTCAGTTTATGTGCTTTTGTACTTGAGCACTAACAGCAGAAGTGCCAGTCCATTATGTTATCATTTCTATTTGATGGTACAAAAATAAATGCCATATTCATAGCCCCATCTTCAGATGAAAGAGAGCTGTCATTCCAAGGGAAGGATATCTGCTTCCATATCCCAAAGCCCTCCTGGCTGTTTTAGGCACCCACATCGCTGAAGTCACCTTTGAGCTGCTCATGCAGCTCCGTGTTACTGCTCATGATAGCAGCAGGAAACAATATGGGGAGAAGAAATGCTGATATTACAGTTCCTGTTGAGAAGTAGCTGCTCATTAATGTGCTCTCAGGCTGTCGCACTTTGAGATGTTGGTCAAAGGTGTTTGCAAAGCTGGAAATCAAGAAATGTTCACCTCTTCAGCCTTGTCTGCGCTAAGAATTTAATTCAATGCTGACAGATAACAGCAGCAGCTGGAGCAGCACTCACACAGGTTTAGCCAGAGCATGGAAATATTGCTAACAGCTTAATATACAACCCCCAAACTTGTCTGAGTTCCCCCTCTTTCTGCTTTGACCACGGAACATGCCTGTGGCACTGGGATTCAGTTGCTTCAAAAGGCTTTGTTCATTTAACATCAGTGTCAGATGTCTTCATCCCACACAGAGGTCTGCTGGCAGGGAAAGCTGTTCCTAGGCAAACTGGATCCCTACAGGCATTTGTTGTGACAAAGGCACCTGAGACTGGGCCTGGTCATCCATGGCTTGCCCGGGTTACAGCCATTCCTCACTTCCCAGGGACAGCTGCCACAGCCGTCCCTCACTGAAGTTCAGTCCTGCTTTCCTCCAGCAGGGGTTAGGCAGAGCAAATGCTGGAATTTCTGACTTCAGATGGAGTGACCACAGTTTTATTTATTTAGGGTTTATTGTGCTAGCTGGAATAAATTGCACCTGCAAGCTCTTAATAATGTTTTAAACTGAAGTTAATAAGCATTGGCACAAAGATATCTATCTCCTTCTTGGAAAAGGGCAGCAAAGGAGTTTACACAATAGGACAGCAGAGTTTCTTTCAGGCTCCCAAGACATCATATATTGTAGTTCTTCATGGAGATACCTTCCAGCTGCTCAGTGAGGTAACAAAGAAACAAATCCATCTACAGACTCCCTGTTACTTCTTTTGTGAATAGCCACCATTTGCATTATAAACAATTTAACAAAGATACATTGAGCTAATTTTAACCCTATGACTTTGATGAGTTTAGTCCGTTGACTTTGTGGAGGCAAATACTGAGCTGAGTCTTGTTTTTGATTAAGCTCATGAGTACAAAAAACTGTCTTAAAAATTGCCGCTGTTGGACCTCAGCCAGCAGAGGCCCATAACCAAATAATGGGAACTTGTTATTACTCTTTGATTATAACTGTCTGTTGGCTAATTATGCACAAAATTAGCGTCTCTTATTTTTAATAGATAATCTTGCATCTATTTTTAAAGAACAGTCTCTGCTCTCCGTTTTTGATGGTCCCTCTAACTAGTTTAAATATGGTAGATTGGATTCCAGTATGACTAAATTTGATTTGCAACAAGAAACAGATCAAGAGATTTTTCTTATCTCAATGCAAATGTTCCCCATCCATGTGAATTAAGAGTCACAGTAAACTCTGAGTTGACTCTCACAAACTCCTAGAATTCAATTTCCTGAGTAGGAGACAGTAAAGATTAGTTTGATTTCTAATAAATTTCAACCCTCCCAAGGTAGCTACTGCCAGCAGTGCCTCCTTTTTCAGATCTGTAGATCTTAAAATATAGGAGTTGGATACTGAGGTTAATAATTAATGTGAAGCCTCCAGATCTTAAAGCTATTCCAATCCAAAGTAGTCATACAGACTTCCAAGAAGCCAAAAAAGAGTCCAAGTCAGAAGAAATGCATCCTTGATGCAGCAGTGTGTGCTAAGGCAGAGATTCAGGTGCTTTAGTGATGAAGTATGTGTTCATTCATTACCAGTAGAGACTAGGATTCATATTTTGAACCCATGCAGGAGCTTACTTCGGTCTTTGGAACTTATCTCTTATCATAGCAAATACTCTATCGTAAGCTTTTCTCTTTCTGAAATCCAAATTCGGACCCTTAATTGTGGAGATCAGATCTGCAATATGAAGCATCTCTGAGCTACCACAGAGCATCTGTTGCCTCAGAATCCCACACTGGCTATTTCCTGTCTTTCCTCTGTGCATCGTTATTGAGTCTAGAACAGTCACAAGGACATGGAGAACAGTTTGAAAGTCTGCAAATCCACAGAAAACCAAAGCTGAACACGCCCAGCTGATAAATTGCTTGCATCTGGTTGCACACGTACAAAAAGAGTAGTGCCTAAGGAGTGGTCTAATGAGGAAAATTAGTAGATGCTGCAGTATGCCAAGAACAGCCTTTTGCCTACAAACACTTTTGAAGCTGAATATTCTAGTATGGGGATTTTTTTAATGGGGCCTATTAATCGGCACCTCCTAGGCCAGTGATGTTAGACTATCCCTCTTGTGAAACATCCTTAAGAAATAGGTTAAACATCCAGAAGGAGGTCATATGTAAGGGAATTGTTTCATCAAAATTCCATTCCTGATCTGTCCTGGATATGTTTTTGGGGAAGTCTTTAAAGAAGTAAGAGTGTTGAATAAAGACTAAAATTATTAGATGCATAAACATGAATATGTGGATTATAGAATGAAATCCACCACAATTGTGCATGGAGTGGCTACACCTGTATTTTATGAAATCTGTCAGGTTCAATATTTGGATATGAGTTTTGAGAGCTATGATGGAAGGCATTATAAAAATTCATAATATTGATTTGACTTTTCTGTTATAATTGCTTCAGATAATATAACATATAAAGGCATTCAGAGATTTAATGAACACTGTGAAAAGGACTGTGTATAAAAACATGGATTGAAACTGACACCAGATTTGCATGAGTAACAGAAAGCCATTTTACAAGGTGACAGAAATACATCATAGGAAAGGGATTGGACAGCAGCTGTTTGGTTGCTTACACATGCACAGTGCCTGTCTCACTGACAGACAGCTTTATAGTGAACTGATCTTTCAAAAGTGTCTGAACACAGGGTCCTGCTACACTGAGAGAGAAAAAACCTTTTATTTATTCATTTATTTAAATGGGGAATGTCTCTAGCTACAATAGTCCAGAAATGTTTTTTTCAGGAAGCCTGTAGACACAGTTAGGTACATAGGCTGGGCCGGAGGGAAGGCTGGATTTCATCTTGTCCTCCTCAGCTCAGTGCTACATGGGGGCTCGCAGATTTGCTGGAGCAGGAGACAGCTAAAATCATTTGGCTTTCAGAGGGGAGTACGCAGCAGATGGCACTGTTGCTTTAGCAGTCCTGCATCCGTTTCTTTTTCCCTTTGTAGGAAGTCACAGGTACAATTTTCCTTCCAACCTTCTCTCTTTCTGTGGGATTTTACCCCATTTTTTGTGATCAGTTCCATCCACACTGAAGTGTGATGCTTCAGTGCCGGGGTCCCTCAGTGTGAGCATCACCTGGGCAGCATCACCTGGCTTTCACCCCACTCTTTCCTTGCCACCACACCAACTCCTAGCATTTGTTTTACTTAGGGAAAAACCTTGCTTTTGCATAATAATTTATTCCAATTGGTTCCCATGTATGCCCAATTTAATTAGTTTGTTACATTTTGGTAGTGTTTTTTCTCAGACATTAATTGCATCTTGGGGAAGCTGAGCACGTTTTCTGCCATGTCTTTTCACTTAGAGCACACATGGACTTTTATCTCTTTCCATAACTTTGTCTCAGTGATTTTTTTTTTTTGTTTGGTTTTTCATGCAAGATGCCTTGATGTTTATCTCCATTCATTTTAAAATTTTTATGCCAAGCAATTTTTTAAAAGGCTAATATTTCTGTGTTTTCCTTACCTCTTTATAGCCTGTCATTCAGATGTTAAATTAGTTTAGACTTTCCTAGATGTTTTTTAATTAGAAAGATACTTGTTTATTTACCACTAACTGCATATGCATGAGCTGGCTTTTTAATGCAGTCCTACCCTAAAATCTGCTGAAAGCGTCCACTAAAATCAACCAGCATCAAGGCTATTGGAATTTTATTGAAGATAAAGTCTTAAAAGAAAAAAAGAAAGAAAAAAAAAAAAAAAAGAAGAGGAATTGCAACTGCTTTATGACTGTCCTGGCAAATGCTTAACTCTGCCCTATTAAATACCATAGGCTTGGTGCCAAAATGTGCAGTCCTGAGGTGCCTGGTCACCTGCATGGAAACTGAAGCCCACTATTTGGTACCACGTAAAAAATAAACGGTTTGGTGTTCCAGATCAGGAAGGTGAGAGCCCATAAGGGGAATGGGAGCTGCCTAGTGCAGGTATTAGGAAGCCCTGGGCACAGAGGGGTGTCTGAATCATTCCCCACAGCTCAGATCCTGTTTCCTGAAGCAAAGCTGCCAGCAAGAACTGCTGTGCCCCTGTATCCATCAGGTAGAATTCTTGTCTGAGGATAGTGACCCACATTGCTTCTGTGCTTGAACTGGGCACAGAGCACTGTTTTACTCTGCAACATGGGAGGAATGTGGGAGGTGTGGGCGCTGGCACACAGTTTATATTTGTCTAAGTAGTAGGAAACCTTCCCACCATGCTAAGATTTCCCACACCATATTTTTATCTCTTGCTGTGGAAGTGTGGGAACAGTAAAGAAATAAAAGTGACCTTCATGGAAGATACAATGGCAAAGCAAGCCTGGCTTGAGATTCTGGATGTCAGCATCCCCTCAGGTGGTTGAGGCATTGCTCTTCTTTGCACCTCAGCTTCCCAGTACATTATGTCAAAAAGAAGGCTACAAAATGCCACCAGAATTGACTGCTGAGTGCCAAAGTCACATCATAGTTTTGAAATTAGATACTAAATTCTGTTTTGATAACCAAAGTTATATCTATGCTGTGGAAGGCAGGAGTTCTTCCCACCTTCTATTGTTGAGGTAAACCATAACCATGCTCTGCTGTCATTGTGAGACAAACTATGCTGTCCATTCATCTTGTTGAGGGTTGCCTTTGTGTCCTGAGTTTCTTGCAGGGTGATGCAGTGAAATTCAGTATATCCCAACCTATGTCTGGTGGGCACAAGGATTACTGAAAGAACTACATTCCTCATCACCTTTGCTTGTAGCTTTGAGCTAGAAGCATGTGAGCTCCTGCAATTCAAGATAGATTTTGTGTCTGTCTGAAGCCCACATGTCTTCCAGAATTCTAAACCTCAAGAGCCACAAGGCATGATAAAACTTGGGGATGCACATGGGAGCAGTGGACTGGCTGAAATGGGAACACCCATGACTGCACGTGCAGAAGCCTCCTGGCTGCTAGGACCATGCAAAGTATAGGAACTACTAATTTGGCATGAAATTCTAAGAGTCTCTGCTGCCCTTTTGACACCCTGTTTGGTCCTTTTGTTTTTTAGAAGAGTGAATTGACATTAAGGGATTTAGAGAGTGAAGACCTATACTTAGTTCCTCCCTTCAAAATCCAGGAATTTCCCTCACAGCACAGAAATATTCATACTTTTAGGCAAGAAGAGTTGCCCTTTCAGTTTGAGTCTGGCTGCATTTAGCATAAAAATTAATCTTACTATGAAAGCAATCTCAAGGAAAAATTGTGTGTGTGTTTTCTCAGAGAATGAACATGGAAGAAAAATCAGGCAAAACAAAGGGAAATAAATACAAAATCTTTAGATTGAACTATGTAATCCTTACTCACATGAATATTAACCAGAACTATTCACATGAGTAGATGTTGAAAAAGCAAATCAGTGTCTCATAGGCTTGCTTTTGTTTGAAGACAGATGGAAAACAATGTATTCTTTAATGACATATGCATGTTAATACAAATTGTATACTCTCCACTAATCTAATACTCATGAAATGAGCACATCCATCACTGAAATGAAACAATAACTTCTTACTTGAACAAATTCTGCAATGAATATGTTACAATAATAATTAACAGATAATGTCAGTTGGCTAGAACTTTATCATAAGAGAATGGTCTCCATTTGTAAGATTAAAAAAGCCCAAGAAAAATCATGGACAGTTATAAAATAAAATTCCACCAACAGTTTTTCAAACTATGAAACATATTCTTTTACAATATTTTATTATATTGATATTGTTTCTATTAAATTACTTGACTGAGGATTGCTTTAGACAGCTGAGTGATAATGGTCCTCTGTAACATTTTGGAAAATCTGAGTCCTGACAAGCTTCAAGAATATATAGCCAATAGTCAGCTCTATCAATAAAATAATAATTTCTTATTAATGTCCTATATATTTGAAGAATAAGGCTATTTGATTGCTTTATATAGTTAATTAGACATGACAAGACACACTTTGAATACATCACCACCACATATTTCTTCAGCAGAGTCCGTAAGAAAGGAATAAAGGAGATATTTTCAAGTATCAAAAAACCTCTTGCTAATATTTGGTATCAAATACATGAAGAAGTAGGTTTGGTCCTTATTTAATCTCAAACTTTTCCTTGGGGCAGAAAATGCCGACATTTTCATTCCTCTTAGGTATAATGGATTTTGCCATATTTTCCTCATGTTGGCTGCCTCATCTCCTGCAAAGACAAACAATGTTCTGCAGAAATACAAAATGCCTAATAGCCTCTGGTATTCTGCTCAGAGCTGGAAGCCAACATCTAACTCCCAGTTCTGCCAAGTTTTGTGTATGTTTCTTAGTAGTTCCCAGTCTTCGCTTTAGCCTTACAGCTGCCATTCACAGAAGCTAACAGATTTTACAATTAATTTAAGTGAGAAATATTACCTCATGTAGAGGTGGAGCCAGAAATCTGTATTCAAATTGTCAAGAGCCCTGATGTGAGATTAGAAAGTCTAACACCATGCAGAAGTCAGAGTACCAGCTATAAGAAACACAGTTTAATTTCTCTGCCATTACAAATGAAAATCAAATTCTAATTTTTCATATGACAGAGAATCCTGCTACATGCTCAAATTGAGCTGATTGCCTAGAATAGCTAAGGAGGAGAAAAACTGGAAAGCCTAAGCACTTGTTGGTAAGGACATTTCTTCTTGAACAAGAGTTTCCTACATCTGTGAGAGTCATTAGAAAAAAATTTCTTCACCTGACTTTTACGTGACTATGTAGGTCTTCTGCATGTACAGGTAGGATCTTTTGTGCTCAATTTCACCTCTTCATTTTTTTTTGCTTCAACAGCAAGTGGATAGGGACCTGCCACCCATGACTAGTTTATTAGCTAGTTTATGAGCTAGGCCAGTCTTTCCTTTATCAGCATCACAACAGAGGAGAAAACTAAACCTCAGTTTCCAGTCTTCAAGGTGAGAGCTTTCAGCCTGAAGTATGTCAAAGAATCATAAATAAGCTGACTTGAAAGACTCCCACAGGGATCACTGAAGTCCACCTCTCTGTTTTGCACAGGACAGGCCCAGAATCACACGTGCCCAGGTGCATTATCTATACCCTTCTCTAGCGCTGTTGGGCTTGGTGCTGTGACTGCTTCCCTGGAGAGCCTGTTCCAACACACAGCCATGCACTGGATGAAGAACCTTTTCCTAATATCCAATCTAAACTTCCCCTGACTCAGCTTTGTCCCATTCTTTCTGGTTCTGTCACTGGCCACCACAGAGTGCCTGCCCGTCTTCTTCCCCTCACAAGAAAGTTGCAGACCACAATGTGGTTTCCCCTCAGCCTCCTCTTCTCAAGGCTGAACAGACCAAGCAACCTCAGCCACTTCTCACACAGCTTCCCCTCAAGACCTTCACTGTCCTCATTGCCCTCCTTTGGGTGCTTTCTAATAGTTTTATACCTTTCTTATATTGTGGCTCCCAAAACTTCCCCCAGCCCTTGAGGTGAGGCTGCCCCAGAGCAGAGCAGAGCAAGACAATCCCCTTCCTTGCCCTCCTGGCTGCCAGGGCACTGCTGACTCAGGTTCAACTTACCATCGACCATGTATATATATATGTGTGTGTGTAAATTGAGAAGAATAACCTCTTCAGGGAGAACTAGTGAGTACTCCAGGTTGTTTAGATAGTCAGCTCCAGCTGGCAACTGATGCCTTCAAAGACCACCTACTGCATCACGCTCCTCATGTGAGGGGAGTTGGAAGGCACAAGTCCCAACAGCTTGTGGAGTTTTGATGTCTCTGAGGATCCGATGAATGTAAGCCCCTGATAATTACTACTTGGACTTAAATCCAAGTTAAAGTTTAGAACCCAGGTGAAGCAATTATTACCTTCTCCAGATGTTATAAATGTTCTGATTGATGATATAAATGCCATTAACAATAAGAGGTTTGGTTTGGGTGGCTTTTAGATAGCAGTGGCTGTTGTACACAATGAATTATTTGACTCATTATTTTTACTTTGACATTGTCATTAACTGTAGCTATAAAAAATGCATTTTACCTCTTTTAGACCTAATCTTGCTTTCATTTAAGTTAATGGCTAAATTGCTATTGACTGTGGTGGAAAGAGCTCTATGCCTCTATATACTAAACTGCTGTAATGTAATTGCTTCACTGTATGGATCAGTGTTTGTAATACAGGATTTAAGTTAATAATCCTTTTTATATTGCTATATATGTGAAAGGCAAACTTATAATACAGAATAATATGGTCAGTATTGTCAATATGAAAGATTAAATCATACAACTTGCATTTTCCATAATAAATGTGCAGATTCTAATTAGAACTAAATTGAGCACTGCCTATGGATTTATCTTAACTCATAAGGATTATCTTCTGCTTTATAATATGAATGCAGGTTTTATAAATTGAAAAGAAGTAATGAACTTCCAGGTTGATTGAAGTTGTCAGAGGAACTGGGGCAAGTTACAGCTGAAGCCCATTGGTGAAGCGAGTTTTAAAAATATATCCTCGCTTATCTTAACTCACATTCTGCCTCATTTGATAGGCTCAGGGCTTCACCTCTGTGAAAGAAAAGATGTGGTACATCATGTTTTGAAGAATATAAGCAGATTTGATAGAAGTCTGGAAGTAAGGACCTACTTTCATGAAAATGGAAATTTAAGACTGCATGGATTTCACTCCTGTCTCTCAAGCAGTCATCTCAGACCATGTATCTTGGAGAAAAAGACACTCATTTCTGGTAAGTTCGTTGTTAAAACTTTGGATTCTGAATTTTCTTCAATCAATAAATACGTGTAACAAGCATGAAATACATTTGGTAATGCTGCACATAGTCTTTGCAAAAGGGCAAATCAGTATTATTTGTGTAGCCAGCCCAAGCAGATATTTGTTATCACAAACCGGAAGTAATTTATTATTGAGGTTAGAGGGCATTAATAGATCAAGTGTCTGGTAACAGGGACAATATTTCTCTGTTTAGTTTGCTACATAAGTAAATATGCTGTCTAGTAGATAAAGTAGAAAGACTATAATTTAGTCAACATAAAAAACCTAAAACACAATGGAGATAGGTATGTAGAGACTTTCACAGACAAAACTAACATTTCATGATCTGGTTTATGCTGCCACTCCCAAAATAGAAGGCAGCCACAGAACATTAAACTACTCATTAATACAATTACCACAGGCAAAGCTTTACCTGCAAAATCACTCTAGCACATCTTTACCAGGGAATTATTCAGGAACTGTTACTCCCACCCCTCTTCTGTGGCATAGTCACTCCTTACAAATTCAGTCAGTGCTGCACAGTCCCTTGTGCCCTGTGCTGACGAAGCAACCATGAATAAAAAGTTTGGCTGAACTTGTGAAGTGAATTACCTGCCCCTTGTGGCCCACAGTGGCCATGGGATCGTGCAAGGATGAGATTGCTGGATCTGCATAATGCTCTCTGTAAACTTGAGCTTGGGGTTTCTCTGAATATCCCTCTTACAAGTGAAACACATCCCTAATGCTCTCTGGCTTGCATATGTCTTTGAGTAAAGTAGTTAGCCAGTCAAAAACTGTAAGGTAGGACCACAGAGCCAGCCTTTATTAGAACGCTGTATGTGTAATTGCAAAACATAGGCCTCTGAGAAGTGATCAACCCTCTTCCCTTTAAAATAAAAATAAAGAGTTGTATTCTCATCAGTTGAAGAACTCTCACAGCAGAGCTGGGAATGCCTCCCTTTCACTTTCTCCTGCCCTCACAAAGCTGCAGACTGACAACCAGCAAGTGTCTAAGACATTAAATTCTCTTCAGGCTTAGGGATGGGATAGAGTGAATAGCTTTTGAGCAAACATTTGCTTCCACGAAGAGCTTGCTAACTGCTGCTAATGTATAAAGAGACAATAAGTGTCCTCTGCCTTGCCCAGCTCTTTCTGAAAGAAGTCTGTCCATACCCCCTTTTAGCTGGTGTTAGGCTGAAAATCCTGTGAGGAGAGGAATATAAGTGCTCTTCATCCACTTCTTCTGTCTCAAGAACAGTAGACCTAAGGCAGAGATCTGCTTGGAAAACTCTGTTCTGTCTCTTGGCATAGGCAAGTTTCATGTCCCAGATCCACATGCTTATTCCACTGAGAGCCTACAGGCTCACTGTATTTTAAAGGTGGAATTAGGGCTCAAATTTTTCGTGCCCCCAAGCCAAACTGTCAGGATGAAAACCTGAGCTCAGAGACCACATTTAATCAACCTCCAGAAAGTGACAGGGCAGAAAACATAAATGTCTCCTGCCTCCCCATCCTTGGACTAACCCACACATTAAACTTCCTTCCTGTGTGTGAATCATAATTACTAATCTTTGGAGTTCTTGCAATGGCTAAACTAGCTATATGGACATGAATCAGGAGTTTAGAACAGGCTTATAGGAACTGTTTTCTAATTCTAATTAGTTCTGCTCAGTTTTGTAGGATTTTGTAAACTTTTGCTTTTCTTTTTTCCTGGTCAGTTAAATTCCCCATGTGAATAAATAATTTCAAAGACGAATACTATCATAGAAAGCTTCTATCAGAAGGGATTTTGGAGGTCAACCAGTCCAACTTCTTGCTACAAAGCAGAAGTAATTTCAAAGTCTGATTAGGGTAGCTCAGGGCCTTTACCTGTCAAACTTTAAAATCCCAAGTGATGGAGTTTCCACAAACTTTCTCAGCTTCAAGACTTAAGGACTTTTTCTGCACAGAAAAACGGTTTTAATATCCAGTCCAAATTTCCCTGGCTGCAAATTTGTTATTCTATTTCTCCTTGTGCCTCTGAGAGGGGTTTGGTTTCCCTTCTCAAGAACTCCACCTTAGGCAGTGGAAGGTAATTAGCACTGCACTCGACTTCCTCTCCTTCAACCCTAGCTCCCTTTCCATACATTTCATATCCTCCATGTGCCAAGCAACTTGATGGTCCTGCACTGAACCTGGTCCAGCTTGTCCATGTCTCTCCTGAACTGGTGTCCCTGAAATGAGTGCAGTATTTCCTGTGGAGCGCCTCCAGTACTGTGGGAATAATTATTTTTCCCAACTGGCTGGCTACTCCTGGGCTAAAGCAGCCCAACAAGAGGTTCACCTGCTCTGCTACATTTCTGACTCCTGTGCAATTTGCCATCACCAGAGGCCTCATGTCTTTCTCTGCAGAACTGCCTTTTTGCCAGCCCCAAGACTGTGTTACAGCACAGGATTACTCCATCTCAGAGAAGGACTTTGCATCTGCTATTAAATTTTAGAATTCTCCTGGCAAACGATTTCTCCTGCTTGTGGGGCCTTGCATGGGAGTATCAGCCATGACCTCAGGCCTCACCCTAATTTAGCTCTAGGTATGAGTTTCCTCGTGGGCTGATCAGTCAGGATGGTGGTGAATACCATTCAGAGCATGTTAAATGTTGTCAACCCCAGTACCACCAGCTCATTTCAGTTAGACTTCCTTACATGTCAACAAAATGAAGGGAAATATTACTTTCTTTGGGCTCTTTTTTCTTTGATTTGGTGGTGGTGGTTGTTGTTTTATTGCCACACTTCTAGCAGGAAATCCATGGAAGTGTTTCCACCATCTTTATGATTTATACAATCTTTATGATTTATAAGCAAACTTACCTCTGCATTGCATTCCACCAGAATACCTATTTATCAGATGCGTAGTGGTAACAGTAGCACTGCTAATGCTACTAAATTGTGGATATGCCTTAAACCAACATATGCCTATGTGCATTTTGGTACTTTTGAAGAAAATAAGCATGAAAGTTCACTCCTGACTAAAATGGAAGATGAGGAATTTGTGGGGAAAAAAGGGAATTCAGTAGAGGCAGCTAAAATCTGACAACTCCTGTCCAGCTGCCTTATCTATTGAGATTGCAGCAGTAAGGTCACTTGTATATTGCATTTTTTTATGTATTCCTAATTCATTCTGCGAGCACACACACACGCATGTATCCTCACATGCATGTGCATGTGTCTCACACTTCTCTCCTTCTTGCTCCCTGTATTTTTTTGTTTCTTGTAACTGTCTTTAAATACGCTGAATTGCAAAAATTTTTCTTTTATTCTTTAGTGCAAAACTACTTTTTATTTAATCTTACTAGTCTATTCAAAACTTTCAGGTTTGGATACAGAGGGGTTTTAAACTTAGTTGATTTTTATCTTTTTTTTGTTGTTGTTGGTTAGGAAGGACAAAAGTTTCTTAGAAGCTATTGTTTTCAGCTTTTAACTACATAATAATAATAAGGTTTACTTTTTTAAAATCTAATGCCTAAAGCTTTCTTCTGATTTTGCATAAAACAAGCTTTCTCCTTTCTTCTCCCTCAGAAAGTATAATCAATGAACTCCAAAAGTGAGCTCAAATGATATTGTTCCTGTTTTCAGTCTCTCTAATACAAAACCATTTATATCTACAGACTTCAGCATCTTTATCACCCACATTTCAGAGACTTTTACTGCTGTCTCTAGAGGTTGTTGCCATTCTTACTAAGTTAAAAGGTATTAGAAATCAAATGCCATTAGCAACAATGCTCCTTTGCTGAATACTCTGGATGGCTGAGGAGGAGGATGATTCTGTTTTCAGCCGTTTCTGCAGATACCAAAAAGAAGAACAGAATTGCTCAGTGTAGGCTGAGTGATTTCTACACTAATCATACTGAGTGTTCCAGGTCAGTATGCAAGGATTTATTTACTCTTTTTTTCCACTTTGTGCACATAAATGAGTTCAGGGTTTGTTTTTTTTTGTTTTGTTTTTTTTTTTTTTTTTGTTTGCTTGTGTCCAGAACCAAGTTCAAGATCTTTGCTAAATTGGTTAAGTCACCAAGATTTCTAGGCAAGTATTTCTAATAACTACTCTGGAGATCTGGTTGATGACTAGAACCATCTTGAAGCTCCTCAGCAGCTGCCTTTCCCTGGTGGACGGGGATTCCTGCTCATTCCTATTGCAGGAAAGTGGGGTTTTCAACAGTGAGAGAACAAACTTCCCCCTCCTCCTCTCCCTTCATTTATGGGAACCTCACAATGTGGTATTTGAAATCTGAGTGACACTCGCTTAACCTCAGTGAACTGATTTTTGTAATGGCTTTATCTTCCTGATCGCTTTTGCAATGGAAAAGACTGATGCTATTTTTGACTGAATGATGAGACTTTCAAGTGTACCTTCAAACTGAGTGTGAGCAGTGCAGACAGAGGGTTTAGGGGCATCAGGGATTCTAGCAGCAAAAAGATGGTATGCAGCAACAAGTTTTTATAACCTCTAAAATCTTACCTTTTCTTCTATTTGCTCTCAGTTTACTAAGAATGGGAAAACATTCCTGCTGTTCCAGTAAACACATTTCAGCCAAACCATAAGGACATCATCAGGTCAAAATACTCCCAATTAAAAGTTAAACAAATGATGGCACTTACCCTGAAGTCACAGCAAAGGCTGCACATTAAAAAACACACCCCAAATGACCAAAGGACCTCAGCGGTGTCCAAGCAAGTTTACTGTTACAGATGCTGTAGATACATGTGTTACTGCTCCATTTGACTGACACATGGGACCGCAGCAAATTGAAAGAAAAATCGCATCAGGTTATGCCAAGTCAACCAGAGAAATGTATTGTGTCTCCTTAAATGCATCCTTTCTCCCCGTTTCAGCTGAATAGTGCCACAGCTGTGCTTATGCTGCTGACAGTGCTATGTATGCGTTAGGTTCTGACTTCTCAGAAGTGAGTTACCTTGGAAGAGCTGCCCCTAGAAATGCTGATCTGGTGCTAAAAACTCAGCCCCTCCAGGGCACTTCTAAGTGATTGCCCTGAAGGTGGAACACCCAAACATCATAAATTCTTCTGGAAATTCAGGGCAAGTACAGCACTGTCAAATGAGATTTAGAAGTATTTGAATTTAAAAGTATGAACTTGCCATATGTTTTGTGAGTGTATAAAATAGCATTATTAGCACTAATAAAGCTGTCATTGTTGCAACATAGGTGATTATTTGCTATATGTGGTATTCATTTATGTACATTTGGAGAGGTGTGGGAGTGTATACAAAAGGATTCATGTATTACCAGCAATGACAGTTACACTGAAAATTATCTATTATCAGATACAGGCTTTCATTTGCTTTTAACTTTTTGATATTTTCATGGGGTTTTTTATGCCTGAAGCTTGATTTTGGGAGTCGGAGGGAGCAAATATTTCTGTTACTGAACTCAGCTATTGAAAAGAGACATTTCTTTGCCCTAACCAAACTATATTTTTGAACAAGTTAACTTATTCTGAAAATAATAATTCTATGGTGTAGTCAAGATTCAGACCAACCAACCAAAACATAAAACTATCAAATGGAGGGCTGGATAAGCAAGATGCACTGAATATTTATCCACTGTGTGGCCTTCCTTCAATTGCATTCACTGAGACCCAGAACCAAAGGGAAGTGATGGAATATGTTTGCTAACAACCTCTGGCAGGACAGAGGGGAGTTTTGCTAAGCAGCAGTTTGCTCAAAGACTGTCAGGTAACAGAGAAGGTGGCACAGTGCCCCCCAAAAGCCACGAATATTCAGTAGCCAACCATCAACATGGCAACAACCAATCAATAAGAGGCATAAAAAGGAGTTGGGTGCTTAACACAAAGTTAAATTCTCCAGTCCTTTCAGACACACATGGAGAAGAATCCCAAGTCCTTGAAATATCTTGGTCGAGGATATACCAAACAATCGCCACTTCCTTTTACTCTGCAGCTTACAGAGGAGGGAACTGAAAACTGTGTGTTCTCTAAAATATGTTCTCCTCTGCTATTGGTCTCTTGCATTTTTCAGTGCTTTCTCTCTTTATGTTCCTTCCAGTGTGTTGCTTTCCTAACGGCATTTCAGATTCCAGAACTCAGTTGAAATATGACCCGCCAAATGCCAGCATCTTCTGTAATGACCTAAATGTTGAGTGTCCTTTTGCTGCTTTCTGATTGCAAGAGGTTAAGTTGTAATCAAATAACTAGGCCTTCACAACATCTCCAGGCAGTTTCTTTTGTTTCCTTGGAGCTTGTACTGCAGTCAGAAGAATCTACTCAAATCTTTTCTTAGCCCCGTTAACTGGTGAGTGAAAAAGAGCTATGCTCTGAAATATAATTTCTTTCTTCATGAATGCTAAGCTCTTTCAGAAACAGATGGAGGTTAGCTCTCTGGGAGAAAAAAAAAAAAAACCACAGCAATTTTGTGATGCTCAATATAACAATTCTTGGAGGAAGCCTCCTTTCATATTTAAAATCATCTGCTATTTAAACAAGTTGGTACATTTAGCACCACCCAGGCAACAACGAACCACTTCTCTGGAGGTTCTGACTGCTTCTCAGACTGCCTGCTCCCTGTGCACACGTATCAGAGTCCATGGAAAAAAATCTGTTAATATAATTTTACCTCTTTGCAGAAAAAATGCTAATCCAGTCCTAGGAGCTCTATTTAACTTTTGCTTCAGCTATAATATTGTCAGTTTAAAAGGTACTGGATTTTGGATCTCATAAGAAATCGCACTGGATGGAGCATGAAATCTGGAAATCCAAGGATTTAAAGAAATTGGTTATATAAAATTCACTTCTTCTTTTTTTTTTCCCCTACAGGATGTTAGCCTTCTGATCAGCTGACATGAGCAAAAAAGCAGTCCAATAATATCATGAAAGGTAAAACTGAGTTCAAGTGGTAATGCTGCATTTTCTACGCTTGGCACCCATTACTGTCCATAATACATATATTTGCAATGTTTTTTGATTTCATTTACCCTGATGTAAACTCCAGAGTAAATCTGTTATGAACATGATTACTTTGGTTTTGTCCCAGTAGAAGTGAGCAAAGGATTTATCCTGCTGTCGATTTGCCCCCTGTAACAACAAGGATTATTATCACAAAATGATGGAGTGCAATGTTTCTGATTATGCTAATAATAAACCCAAAAGAAATACTTCAATCTTACATGGCCATAAGCAGCGGAACAAATTTTCTTGCATGCATGTTAAACAGCAGTTTATTTCCTTTCTTTTCAGGCAGGTTTAGAAGGTAAGCTGATACAAGAAAATGACAGCCAAATCTGTAAAGTCTCTTTCTCTGTTGTCCATGTCTGCCAAGGTACCCATCTAGTGTAGCAGTCGGTACTTAGGAAGAATTGCTATGTTCCTAATATTGTTGGTTTTCTTTACTTGTTGGTTTTCATTTCTTATCCAGTATCAAAAATGTGCTTAATACTCTCATAAAACCAAATCAGGACATGATTCCAGCCCAAATGTAAATAATTTATAACTACGCACTACAGATGAACAAAATTCTCCTTTCATGTTCACAGAGGAGCTGTTCTTGCACAAGCAGCAATGAATGTGCGTTAAGCAGGTCTTCTCAAATACTTTAAATAGCAATAGTTTATTTTATACTGGATTTTTGCACTGCTTACAACAGCTGGGACACAGCATTATCCATCACATTCTTTTCGTAAACAATTACAAATATGTCAGAAAATTCTCTGATGGTACCTTTTTCAGGAAGAACTAGTTATTCTTATACATTTCCTGTGTACAAAAGTGATAAAACAAAATTAAATTCTATCCTGCAGTTAAATCTTAATGCTGCCTGTTTTTTTTTTTTGTTTTTTTTTTTTTTTTCTCTAGGAAAGATGCCTCAGGCAAGGCAAGTGTATTTCAGTAAGGAAGAGATTAACATTTTCTAAAATTTCCAGTGTTTTTATCTGCAACCTTTTCCTAAATTGCTAATGCTTCTTCAAGTATTAAAGCTGCAATGGGTTCTATAAATCCACTTTCTGATTATGTGAGTTAAGCTATGCATTTGGGACCAAAAAAGGGGAAAAAAAGCTTGAGTGAGTTATGTCACAAATTGCATTTAGTGCTTCAAATTCAGACTATCGAATACAGAGGCACATTGTTCAGTATTGTTCCAGCATTAAAATAAATAGTAGTATAAGGCCCTTAGAGCTGTAAATGAATTACAATCCTTTTGTCAGGGAGGTAAGTTTTGTGAGTGGAAATAGAATCTTCTATCAGACCAAGCCCCATGGTCAGAAAAAGTAGATAGGAAGGGGTTGTACACCAGGAAGACTTTCTCCTTTTTCTCATTGTGCCAGTTTTACCAGTAAAGGCCTGTAAATTTTAGCTCATCCATGTCCTCTGACCATCACAGTTATAACCATAGTAACACAAGGCTTTTTAAAAGCAACCCGAAAACTAAAAATAAATTAAATGAAAAAACAAGAGCACGTCTTCAGCCTGCAGTGTTTTCAAAATTTCTCAGCTTTGGCAGGTACATTGAGGTTACAGTAAGACTATTCAGAACAAGTCTTCATAAATTAAGGCCTCTGTACTGCCCTGCTAAGAACAAAAAAACCCCCACTTTTTTTCCCAGGTTTTCTTCTTGTTCTAGTAACACTGGAGGACAGGAGGGGAGAAAACTGGCCTCTGTAGAGTGGGCTTTTGTGAGGCTGCTTGCATAATTTTGCCCTGGATGGATGGATCTTTTAGGAAAGGCTATATTGGCAGACATTTCTTTACCCTTCATGCTTCTGTACAGGATTTAGAAAGTATCGTTGTTTGTACATGTCATGCATGGTATTTGACAATAACATTTTTCCCTTACAATATAAGGAGTTGCACTGTGTCCTGCATTTCCGTTCTTTCTTTAATTCTGTTTCTTCTTTTTTTCTAGTCTCTGTCTCCATGTTTTTGCAATTTTGTCTGCTTTCCCATGAGCAAACTTGCTACTGTATTGGTTAATATATCTTTTAAAGTGCCAGGGATTTTTGTCTCCAGGACCATCTTCTCATTTCTCCTGAATATATTTTGCTTCCTGTCCCAGAAGCACAGACAGTAAAACAAAATTCAAGTGTGGTGGCATAATTAGGCCACAATTTTATTAATAAAAGCCATCTGGGAACAACTGTTAATAACTTGTGCAGGATAGGTCACAGTCTCTTCCCTAATTGTTTTCACCTGCTGGAAGGCTCTTTCCTCCTCCCTGCCACCCCACTCTGTGCCAGCTCCCTGCCCTGCAGAGCTCTCCTCTCTCAATCCTTTCCATCACTACTCCCCAGCCTAAAGCTGGGACTCTCTGATTATGCAGAGACTAAAGCCTAGAAAAAGTAGATTTTTCCCTTCCACTGATATAGTAGGAGCTCGGCTTTCTGCTGTGCTCTGATCTGATTTGACTTTATCAAGCAAGGTATGAGACTGTCATCAGGTAAGTGTCTAAAGTGGCTTTCTGATGCCTGCTGAAATGGGCCAGTCTGAACTTACCATTTTCTAGTGACCCAGCCAGGTTCCTTGAGAAGGCAGAGAAATTCACCCTGTCTCAATCAATCCAGTGATGGATGAAAATTACCTGAGGTCTCAAAATGTGGTAATGACTGCAGCAGGCTAAAAACCTATCTTGCTACAAATCCCGGTGCAATCGGAGTGTGAGGGAGATTTCACATCTTTGCTGTTTTCTACCCTCCTTGTAATTCTTCTACCAAATTCATGACTGAGCCAAATAGCAGTGTTTTCCTGAAGCCAGGTGAAGGAACCCCCTCTTGGTTGTGGTGAAGAGTGTCCAGGGCAAGGAAGTATCTTGAGGAGAAATAAGTGCCAGCTGCTGCCGGCAGCTATTCCCAGCTGCTTGCACAGGGGCTGTGAGCATCCCTGTCCACATGCATCTTGCTGCACCCACAGCAGCTCAAAATCCAGAAAATTACTTTTACCCAAAACAAAAATATATGGTTTCAGCAGTTGATGTTCATCCTTAAAAAACCCCAGCAAACCCCATGACAACACAGGACGGGTGAAATTAATGAGAGAGGAAGCCTGCCTGGTTTTCTAAATGTGCCCTTTCTTGGATGGAATTGCACTGTGCTACCGTCTGTGCAAACTCAAACAGAAAGCTTGTAATTGAAGTAGCGAGAACAGGGAAGGAAAACATGAGAAAGAAAGCAGTTTGACCAAAGTCCTGTAGGCAGCCAGTGGCAGAGCAAGGACTAATATCCCCTGATTCCTAATTCCTGGTACTTTTCTCCTGTCATCTGAAAATGATTTATTTCAGACACTCGCTATTTGCTGGTCTCAATGGGTTAAATTGGACCAGAACATTTCAATGAAAAACAATCATTTTTATGTTCCAAGAATCACACTGAACAATCTTGCAACTGATGTTTCTTAGGTAATACATAGCTGTTATATGGAATGAAAGTTTGCTGTAAGTGCTCGCTGCTGAAATGTAAGAGTGAAAGATGACTTTGGAGAGCCTCAGGAGCAGCTCAGGCAGTGTGTGTCCTCCCACAGATAGAACAAGGAAATTACATAGTCAGGGACAAGGCAAAAATCATAACTGTTTTTTATTAGGCTCTGTCCTCTATTTGTTAGGATTATTGCCTTCACTGTCGTCAAACCGTATATCTGGTTTTTCTCCTTTACACTGTAATTACAATCTTGTTTGGGGGAAATCATATTGTAGGGCATGAAGAAATACCCCCAAGCCCTCCCAGTACCACCAACTTAAAGGGTAAAGATACTTTCTTTAAATAATCTTAATAATATATTTTGCTCCTAATAATATAGCAGAACAGAACTATCTAAATATATGGCTGCAGTCTTTCTGAAATGAAAACAAGAAATTTAATTGAACATCTATCCTGGAGCTTTCTTTCATTCTCTGATAGAACATTGCATGTAAAAATATCAGGAAGCTATTTCAAGAACAAGATGTTTCATTCAGGCTGTGGGGTTTTCTTTGTACCATATGTATTCCAATTGTGCAAATTCTGGCGCAATTGTAAAACTATCATCATGATGAATGGATTGTGTTAATTGGTATTAAAGAATATTTATGCTGGATTGACTAAGTGAAAAACTTTAATTGGCCAGAGACACCCAGGGAGTCCTATTAGCACAGAATTGATGTAGGAGCTTATCCTTGCAGTTGCAGGCAATCACCGTAGTGAAGGAAGTTGCAGTGTCAAACTCCCACCTTAGATTTATGATCCTGAGAGATAGAAACCACTCTCAATTCTGCATGGTCTGAATTACAGATGTCTGTTTAACGGGACAATGTAGACCTGCTGTTACAATTGTATCTGTGATTACAACACTCTAGAGTGTGCATTGCATTGTAATGCAGTTATTTATGCTGTGCCTTTTTGCTTAAGGCAATAAGACAACAGTGCATACATGAAAGTCCAAGGAAATTGTTGCGTCTCATTAGTCAAGAGAATTTTCCTTAGGAGACACAAGAGAAACTCAGAGAAATTTAAGTTTCTCCCTGCAATCACCCAGTGGTGACTTGCACACCAGTCTTCAGAGACGTTTTTCTTTTGGAAAAAATACGTCATTCCCACACTAGATAGTGTTGTGATGATTCTATTCAGTATCTCTGAAAACAACATTTAGATGCACATAGCTCTGAACTGCACTGAGCAGAAGAGCAAATTGCATCTCTCTTACAGAGACCAGGCAGTGTAGCCACCTGGAACACTGCTTCTTTTGCTGGCACTCCTCTAATCTGTTTTTCTGTAGATCTGGTTTATAAAAACAATCTCACGTATCCTGAAACACTACACATTCCATTAAGAGCCCTTTGCCTCTGTCCTTCCCTCAGATCTCCAGCAGCAAAGAGCATTGGTACTATGGAGGAGCTGTGGAATGATAAAATTTCCAATACATTTCTGGAGTCTTTCCAGGGGAGACTTTTTTAAAGCAAAGAATGTGGTTTCTCAAAAGTAATAGGTAAGTGACATCTGAGTCCTTTGTCTACCTTAGAAAAATTATCAGAAAATTCCACTTACCCTTTCACGGCACTGAGTTACTTCCCTTAAAGGTGACCTCTACCTTTACAAGCCAGGTGACACTGAAAGCCACAGGGCTCCCAGGACAGACACTCAGTCACCATTTGCACCATTTCCCATAGCAGCTCAGCAGTGAAAGCTGCTGGTTTGATGTGACCATTGGCAAGAATTATTTGTTCAGCCTCAGTGGCGCTGGCTTGAATATGGCTGTATATCAGTCCCGACATCTTGGGAATACTACACCAACCGGCACCCTTAACAGTGATGTCAAAGTGTGGAAAGATCATTAGGCTGCACCAAGCTAGGCTGGATGGACATTTGCATGGCATGAGGTAGCTCTATCAGTGACACCTTAAATGAGAAAGCAAACACTACACAGGCTTACCAAATTTCTCTGCAAGGTCATTGCGTCTCAGTCACTACTGAAGAAATTGGCTGTATTTTGCTAAAATATAATATGGAAGTTTTGGTTTAAAGTTGTTTTAATCACTCCTAATATCTCATTAACTGGTCAAAAGCAGAGCTCCTTGTTTCCTTCATATTACTTATATTTGACAGAAAGCAGCTGCAGGATACCTCCTCAAGTCCACTCATGCTTATCATCACTGCTAGGACTATTAATTCACTGCAGTATACTTTAATGTACTATAACATTTAGAAATGGCATTTGGATGTGCAGTAATACTATTTTGCACAATTAACCTCTGGTTCCCTTCCATATAAGCCTGTTCTAAAAAAATATCAGTTATGCTGTGTTATTTTCAAATTACATTGAGTTTTGTGCCTTTTTCCTAATAGGTTGCCCTTTCCTCAGAGATTAGTAACACACTTTGAATTGTAATAACACTTTATTTTCCTTGAAACAAAGCAGTATAAATCACAGAGATAAAAGGAGATGAACCCATTCCCCAGCCCGAGATCAGACAACTCCTGACCACAGTTTTTAAAATCAGGTTCTAGATCCACATGTTAGTTTTGCAAACAACAAAATGAGTCAATATAAAGAAGGGAATTTTTCTTCTTGAATAAGAAAATTTAAAAAATTCCAAGTGATCCTGCCTTCCCATTTGTGCTAAAGAGCAAATCATCCAGTTCAGGATCATTGTAAAACACAACTTTATGCTTAATTTTGTTGCCTAAGAAATATGAATCAGACTTTTCTCTGGGAGTGTAGAGCAGAGGAAACGTTTAGAAGATTGCTTGCTTTCTAAATTTCATCTTGAGCTATTCAATTCTTTTCCTGGAACTGATATTTTTCTAGACACTTAGACAAATAGAAAA
Organism: Cettia cetti; assembly: GCA_013401135.1. Taxonomy (NCBI): domain Eukaryota; kingdom Metazoa; phylum Chordata; class Aves; order Passeriformes; family Sylviidae; genus Cettia; species Cettia cetti. The sequence continues at coordinate 24,474 of VZUI01077566.1, forward strand.
GTATGGAATGGTCATAAAGAGACAAGTTTTTTTAAATATCATGAGAAAAGAGATGTTTCTCTAGAACAATAAGCTCCATCTCCTTTACAGAGAGATGGAGGGAGGCACTTAATTGTAAGAAATTTTCAGAGGAGGAATATGTTGTTTTTGTTAATTTAGGATATGGTGGGTGAAAATTTTAAACTCATTCATTAATCCCGCTACTGAGGAGTAACTACAGAGTCACACACAAATCTAGCTGATCTCACAGAATCAACCTTCTGGTGGAGTGAACAAAAAAAAGTAGTTTTTGAGATCTATTTGATGCCTTACTGCTTTGCAATTCCGCTCTGTCAAAATGCACAGAACTCTTGGCATAGGTAGGAACTTCATTTTTTGAACATAGGTGCTAAAGTTTTCTTTATATACTCAACATCTCATCATTTCTATTAGACTCTACAACAAACATCTCTAATTCTGCTCTTTTTTGCTAGCATATTTTTAAAGTACAGTAACATAGCTGGCTGTGCTATTATGTTAATTATAAAAATGCATCCAAGATCAGAATTTAACCCAATGCATTTTCCCAATGTTTTATATTGCTAAAAAGAATGGATTTGGCTCAGTCAAATTATGCTTTCTGTTGTTTCATGCATATGTTCGGCTGAAGACTATCAGAGTTGTATTTGTACATCTCGTTGCAGAATTTGGCCCAAGGGTTTAGAGCTCCTAATATTTACAAAACAGATTGTATTCAATTTGCTGACACAAATATATAGCTTTAATACTGCAAGGCTTTAAAAATTTATATTCATGCCTAGATGCAGTATAATGAGTAAAATCTTCTTTTCACGTTGCTTATTTTGTGATAAGAGTGATAGAATTCAGCAAACTAGTCTCATCTGCTTCCCTCATTGCCTTGACTTTCACCTGAAGTTATCAAGGTTTTCACAAGAGCATGCTCTTAATCCCCCCTAGCTTCTTGCTAGATTTTCTAATCTTGGACTATTATGTTCAATCACATGTGAATACATTTCTCTGGCATTTGAGCTGCACAAATTCTTTTGTGTGTGGTTTCAAACAAGCTTTAATGTACCGCCAAGTTGTTCAGTTTATTCAGTCCTTTCAAATGGGGGAAAATAAGTTCACAAAGCAGCTTAGTACTGTTCCAAGGGCATTGGTTATAGCAAAAGAAAGAGGTTCAAAAATATTATCAACAAGGTTTTCCCGTCAGGTATACCTGGGAGAACATCTGGATTTGCCTCAAGTAACCGGGGGAAGAACCTGGGCTAATGAATTCAATCAAGATTAAGAAAGCTGTCTAAGGTTTTGATTTTGCAGAGCACAGAAGTGAACTACTGCACAAAGGCACAGTTAAAAGAAATGCATGGAATGGTCAATGTGGGAGAAAGCAGTCCAGCAGGAGAGGATGTGTGCTGGGTGGCTGCCAAGCCTCTTCTGCCTGACAGAAAAACTACGAGCAGCTCAAACACCAGCAGACTGTATCTCACATGACATGGTAAATGCCTGTTGCTTGCCCATTTGTTTGTTTCCAGCCCTCAGTACTCCTGAATAAAAGCAACAGGGGATAGAAAGACTGACTTTCCATGTGGGGCATTGCTCAGCAGTTCACTCTGGTGCTTCAGACTATCTGCACCCATGAAGACATGGCAGCTTGGGGTTCCCACATGGATCTCGGAGAGGAAGGCTGTTCCTGAGGTTCAGGCACAGAAATGGTACTTGAGAGGTTGGGTGAGGGCTGCACCATGGGTGTGCTGGGTGGCCTTGGGCAGGATATGGAGTGTTCTTTGTGCAGGTATCTACTCCATCACAAGGCGGACATTGCCTGCTGCTGAACCCCAGAGTTCTGCAGAGTTTCACACTGATGCAGATGAGCAGATGCAGTGCAAGATGGCAGCAAGGGGAAACTCCAACTGCTTTGAGGTTTCAGTATCTGTTCTCTACAAAGGCATCATAAATTCACACAGACACAGGAAACAACATCCCAACAGCTGGATAATGTGAATTCCAGAGTAATATCAGCCATTCACAATAGATATTTTTGTCTTTTTCTTCTGGACTCATCCACAGGAAAAACAAAAAATAAGTCTGGCTGGCATCTCTTCATTCCCTAATACTCTCTTTGTATGAAATCTTTTTTACAAGGTTCATTAGAGCTACTTCTCTTCTTTAGCTCCCTGCTACTATCCCTTTTATCACCCTCTTTACCCACCTATCTTGCTTTTCACATTCCTCTTCCATTTTCATGCATCCTCTCTTCCCATGGCTTTGGCTATCACTTCTGAAGAGCTTGGAGTGTGTCCCTGGGGCTGACTTGTGAGCAGTGAGCTCCAGTGCTTCAGGAAGGTGACCTGTCAGTAGTTTTAGGCTTGACTGAAAAATCAGCAAATAACATGAACATGATGAGATTTTTGCTTTGCACCCTTACACACACACTTTGGGACTTGAATCCTCAGTGGTAATGCAGCACAGAGGTTGTGCATGTGCAGAAGCAAAGAGAGAATTTATCTTCAGATACATTAACCCACGCAGAAGAAATAAACACAACTTTTGCACTGTTTGCTGAAAAGAAAATTGACTGAGAAGAAAATCAACACAAAGGAGATGAGTTAGGCATAGAGAGCAATCTGTGGTCTCTGTTGCAACCATGGAGCTGAGCTCACTTGGCTTATTGGAAAGGGAGAAAGAGGAAAAAAATAGAACTTGTTCTGATAGAGAAGAGTCTCTCATGCTGCTAATCAATTCAGTGGCCAAATTTGCTATTGTGATCTGATGGTTTAGCTCTGCCAACTCTTGTAATTATCTCTATTCCCATTCTCTATTAGTGGCCTTTTCAAAGGATATGAGTTTTCACAGTGTCAGACTATGCCATGCAGTGAATACCACACCATCAGTGAGTTGCAAACATAATACAGCATAAATGATTTACAAATATAGCCTCCTGCAACAGTAGGTGGAACACAGCAGTTATGTGTTCCTAGGCCTCGGGGTTCTGGTTTCCTAATGGGTGAGCTTTTCTCCCTTCACACTCTTTTCCTTGCTGATTGTGGTGTGGCAGCCCCATGCCATCTCATTAGCTGTGGGAAAATCAGATCATGTGAAAAGATGAGGAGGCATTCAGACATCTAGAGCTGACAGGTAGCACAAAAGTGCTGGAAGAGCCAGAGGACGCTGGCCAACCATCCACTCTGCTGACCAAACATGATTTCACAAGGTGCCATTGCAGAGAAGGGCATCACAGCAACCTAGAAGCACAACACAGTGTTTGGTACAGGTCTCACAAGTGCTGCCACACAGGAGCAATATTTTCAGATGTAAACAAAACTTACAGAAGCCACATGACAGAGCTGTTGAAAGAGCTGCTGTGGCTGAGGGCAAGCAGGTGGTATAATGATTGAAGGCAAAATGAAATGTCTGCTTTGACTGAAGGGATATGTGCTGTTTTCCCAGGAAATATAATGTGGCTCAGAGACCCTTTAGTGCACGCAGATATGCCAAGAATAGTATCTAAGAAATGCAACATCACATACAATACGTAAGTAATTAATCATCATATTTGAGAAAATAAGATACATCACACTAAAAATTCGAAGTGCTTCTTTTTTAAAAAATAAAAAACACAAGACTGAACGACCAGATGATTCCCAAGAGAATCTGATGATTAACTGGCTAAATCAGGACATCTGCAGGATGTAAGAATAATAGAAGGAAGCGGGAGTTTTGGCTACCACTTTTATAATTAGCAATTGTAATGATCTTAGCAGTGTCCTCCTGAAAGAACTTGAATATTCATGTTGAGAAACAGCATTCTGTTTCAGCGCTTTTGGTAACTGTAGCCACTTGCACAGAGTCAAGCACACACTCAAATCAGGAAGTCAAAATGAGTACTCCAAATACTTTCTGTCAAAAATTGTGAGGAAAGCTGTTATCTGTATGCAGTAAGATGGGGAAGAGAAACATAGCATACAAGAGCCCCCTTAGCATTTTCAGTTTCCTAAATAATTGTCCTGCTTCTGCCTTTTTTTTTTATCCTCTGCAAATTAAATTCAAACTTGACCCAAGGAAATGCAAAATATATCTGAATCTGTAAAGTTAGATTTCATAACGTCAGGTCAGATAGTGCCAAAGGTACCCAAAGTAGCAGTTGCTATCTATAGAAAGCCAGGCATCCATTCACTCTTCCTGACTGGGTGCTAAAATTTCATAATGACCTAAGACGAGCCTGTAGGTCATACAGGGTTGTTTGTGGTCATACTTAAGTAGTAGTTTGGTGGATATTCTGACTGCTTCTCAGTTTTTTCACCTTCACAAATATATCAGATATATGCCTGACCAAGTTCCTCTGTTTTTTCTCTGTGTTTGTACCAGAAAGAAACAAAGACCAATGAGATTCATCATCTTTGCAGGGTACCAGTTAGATCAGTCATTCCTCTGAGAAGCTGCAGAAAGAGGGGACCCCCATCTGCCTGCAGATTGATCTGGAACCCCCAAAAGGTTGCATACGCGAGGTGAGGTGATGTGAGGAGAAATCACTTCCTTTGCTCTCTTTGGCCACTGGAAGATGACAACTCAAACAAGGTTCTTGTCCATTTGAGTGCATGCACATGTGTGCTTTGGCTGTGGGCACCAGGCAAAGCGTGAAAAGCCCAGTTAATGACTAACACACACTAACAAGCATCATTATGCTTGTGAATTGCTCTAGAGCAAATGAATGACTTGCCTTTATCCGGGACAAGGAGGAATTAATTAGCAAAGAGCCAGAAGGCAATGATCCAGGGGCACCCCACGTCCAGAGGAGTGGGCTAGCACCTGCAGTGTGGTATCTGGGGCAGCTTGGTAGGTTGATGCCTAGAGAAAATTTCAGGCTGGTCAGGCTTCTTATCAGTTAGATCAAACTGATTTAACTTCCTGTGCTCAGGCAATTCAGTGACTACCCACAGAAACACTCTTATTATCATCAAAATCATACATTGAAAATCAATATATACTTTTTCTTTTCCCCTACTTCATACAAAACTATGTGGGCATACAGCTCCTCCTGGGACTCCATTCTCCAGTTTATCTATGTTTTTTGTTTGCTCCTTGCATACGAGCTTGCTTCAGATAGAACACATGCTTCAGATAGCACCATGTCCTATGAAGTGCACTCTGAGGAGACAGGTCAGCTTTCAAGCACAGAGAATATTTCAGTGGATGCAGGTTTCTTGCCCAAGCATCTATCTGCCAGAATGGCAGTGGCACTGCTGGTGGCTTGCCTTCACAAGCAATCTGAGCTGTGACGCAGTTGGCTCCAGCAGTGCTCTGTACTTTGCATAGCTGCTGCATTAATTTAACTGCTCCTCTCCACTTCAGCTTTCAGTCTAGGGTTCATTTCCATCACTGTCAAGATGCTCCTCAAGTTCCATCACAGTGAAGTTCAATTTCCTAGAGGTCCCACTCTTACCCTGGGCTAGCCTCCAAATCTTCCAGGTGCTGAAATGTTTCTAATGCTAGTGCGCAACATGTCATTTCTCATTTCCTCTCTCCAGACCAAGGGAGTGTTTCAGCAGCACAACAAATACCACTGCTGATCTTCCTCTGCCATTTGTGAAGCCAGCATATTACACCACGTTAATTTAGCAGAGCATTTAAAATTACCCTAATTAGCCAAATACACCCAAACTAAAGAAAGCTTAGCATGTATAAAAAAAAAGTAATATAAATATGACAGAGAACAATCATTTAAAACTTTATTGAAGACCTTTATCTTGTAAGCCACAGCAGACCAGCCTTCACAGCAGGACCCTTTTAGGCATGGGTGTGTGTACCTATATGTATGAAGTTGAGCTAAGGTGCCTTGCCTGTCAGGAAGGAAGAGTCTTTGCTTTAGTTGTTTAATCTTTGGCATCAACTTTGTTGAATTTTGGACAGAGCTTTTATAGATAATGACTCAGGTGAGCAGCAGTTTATGCTGCAACTTAAGATCCAGCCTCAAAAATGTACTTTTTAAAGTCCAGAAACATGTGTGCAGAGGAAATATAGGCAAAATAGGGGAAAGTCAGAGATACAAACTGCATGAAAATCCCTTTTTCCAGCATATTAAACCCAGAAGTTTATATTTTCTCATATTTGCAGATCCATATTTTTCATATTTTTGTTTGTTGAAGACTGACTTTTAATTACACAGTAAATAGAATTTATTGTTTAAGTCTAAATTGTATATTTTGGACTGCATTCATTTACACAGATTTGCAAACAGCAGCAGTTGGACTCCTGAATACTGATGTGCTTATACTGGAAGAATTAGTTCAGGGACCACATTGCCTGTTTCTGTATGACATGACAGCCGATGAGTAAACAAATTAGGAAGGGGTTTGGGGTTTTTGTGTGTGGTTTATTGTCATTGTTGTTGTTGCTGTTGCTGTTTTAAACTGCAATAATATTTGTGCAGAGGAGGAAATAATCCAGAATTCGTGTGGTCACAAAAAACCTGTGAAATATCCTACTTGCCCTTAGATGGACCAATCATGGCTTTAAAGGCCATCTGAACAGCAACCACAATACTCAGGGGGCCCCTTGTCCCCAGACAGCTGCTGGCTTGGAGGTCAGTGGGAAGGAAAAGGAGGAGCATCCTGTCTGCACACACTTCCCCAGAGGAGAAGCTTTGCTGGCAAAGCCAGGAAAGATTCTTTTCAGTGATAGCTCCAGTGTTTATTGTTTCACACAATATGGTCAGGCTTTTGGAAAGCAATACCTAGGTAGAAAGGCATTGTCTTATAGAAATGAATAATGGATAGATCTGAGCTGATAAAAGGCTTTGCCTTTGTGTAGGAAGATTAAATAATTCCCAGAATATGCTGCCCAATAACACCTCTAAGCACTGAAAACTTCGAGGGGATTGTGTTATAAAGCTGCAGCAAAGTGCCACCAGTCTCTTGGATTACCTCATTTGGTAATGCTGAGGGTCTTCATAACTCTACACATGTAAAGATGCAGCAAGCAGACTGATGTCTGAAAGGTCTCTCTTCAAATAATAGGGCGCAATGAGTTTTTAGTGCAGCAGTTTGTTGCAGGATGTTTTTGGATCGCTATTTTTCTGCTCTCCTCTTAGTTCAATTATTATGAGATTAAAAAAGCAAGAGAAGTGACAGCAAAGACAGATTTTTGTGAGTGTTATGACACTGATTCATGAACAAACCTGATATCACACAGCTCATGGGGAGACATAAAGGCAAGAGGGACATGAGCCCTGAATCTGAATTTCAACATAGGATTGCTATTACGTGTAAGGTATGGTTCATGTAAAATAGCAAAAAAAAAAAAAAAAAAAAAAAAAAAAACCAAGGAATATGATAAGATTCCTATGCACCAAAGAGGATATGGGGCAACCCAAAGAATAACAAGATTCCTTAATCAATTTACAGCTCATGATGTAAAAAACACGAGAAGTCTGATCAAACAATCCATTATTTTAACAACCGCTCTCAGAGCTCAAGGCATATAAAGTGAGCCCATCACGCACTGCAGGATGGATCATTATGTGGGCCACCCATAGCGCTGGGGACCCCAGCCTCTGCCTACAAGCTGCCTCCAGATTTAAGCTGAGGACTCCAGGAGGCACAGAGGCTACAGCTCCAGGAACAGTGGCATTGCAGGAGTCATAACCAGGGGAGAACAGCATTGCACCAACACGGTTTTCTCCACATCTTTCTCATCTGGGTCACACGCGGTGCTGGGGACGTTGATGTCAGCCCTGAGCTGCCACTAGGATTAGGGTGAGGTGTTCCATATTGGAATTATTATTCCTGTTGTACAACAGAGGACTTTTACTTGGTTGTCTTCTTTTTTTAAAAAAAGCCCAACATGATCTGAATAGGTCTTTAAACCCCTTGCTGCTTGACGGATGTTTTCCCCCTCACCCTGAGCATTTCCCTGTACATATAATATCACCCCTCAGGAGTCATCTCTCCTATTACCATGCATGCTCGCATTTTGACTTCTTCCAGATGCAGCTTTCTTGATCTTGTCACTAGGATTCCCATCCGCTACACCTGCTCTCTCAGTTAGCACTGCAAAATCACTTGCCTGATTGCCCAGAGCAGCCTGGCATTGCTTCCCCTGTCTCACTAACAGGTCTGCAGTGCTGCTCCCTTAGCTTTCCTTACTCCAGGAGGACTTCTTCAAGACTGTGTCTTCCTTGAGGTGACCAAGTATGAACTGGCTCCAATCCAACCCTCCCACTGCAGCTGACAGATGGAGGGGCGCTCCCCAGGACCTCCAGCAGTACAACCCCTTTTAGTTTTTGCATCTTCTCCTGAGCCTACTTCATTAAACAGTGTCAGTAAGCATATATTAATGGTCCAAACTACATGAGCAAGCTGTTGAACAACTTGCAAGGCTTTGTCTGTCTTTTGACTGAAGAAACCAGCCAGACAAACCCCAGGAGTGTGGTATTGTGTTGGACCTTTCTTCTATATGCCCCCACCCCACCTCCAGCTTATACTGGACTTTCTCCATCTCTCCCTGGAGAGTAATAAAGGAGTGCTGGCTCATCTGGGTATGGCAACATTTTGTAAAATCTTCTATAGGAAAGGATGGGTTTTTTTCTTGCTGGTGACCACTCTAATGCATACTGCTGCTTTCTTGTAATGTCTTGATAAAGGGTATTTTAGCCCTGGGAATACTCATTTACTGGAGCAGAAATACCAATAAGGCATCACCTTAGCTAATGGTCATAGCAATGTAGGTCAGTGGGTGAAGCAAGGATGCTCGTGGATAATTTAACTCCCTACATGGGCACACTTTGGCCAGGGAGTGAAAGAGTATTTTAAATGAGGATAGCCCATTGACTCTGAGGGAGTTTTCTGCAGAGATAAGCAGAAGATTGACATGCCAGGGTCAAATCACAGTCTTTTTCTCCTCAAACTGGCATAATTTAAGAGCAAAGGAAAGCAAAGGGAAAGCACCATGCTGGATTGCCTGACAGTAACTTATCTAAGAGCTCAGCTGGGAAAATATTTCAGGGTGAATACTTTTTCAATGCATTTGCCTATTTTCCATTTGTAAATTTTATATAAACATGTTTTTGCAAGGCTGTTTGTCATTCAGAATGATTTACATTGAGTGAAACTCAAGTTTAGGCCCATTCACAGGAAGCTTATTGCATATTTTCAAAGGAGAAATTCAGTCTGATCCAATTTAACACAGAGATCACAAGGCATGCCTTCTTGCCTCAATTGGATAATTCTTTGATTTAGTTTTTTGATGTGAATATCAATTATTCATTTGAATTTTAACATTCTAGTAGTATTTGATGCTATTATAATGGTATATGCTGTTTCGGCAAATATTTCTGTACAGATATTACTTGTGAGAAAATTTACAGCGTGAAAATTAAAACCAAGAAAACACAGAGTTCCTTTCAAAATACAGATGAATATTCATAAAAGCATTACAGTATTTGCTTCCCTCTGATGTTTAGTGTTGTTCATTCATCCAAAGTTGGAAGGATATAAGCTGAGACATGATACTTCAAGAGAGCAGTTAAATGAGGAACTGGGGAGATTAAGTTATAAGATGATTGTAAAACTCCTGGACATTTTGGGGCTGCAAAACCTTTTTGAAAGATGAGAGAAAATACCGCTGGGTGTAATGTACAAAACTAGCTCAGAAAATGGAACGTTCAGATGCAAATTACTTTGAGAGCCCTGGTCCAACTGTACCTTGCAAACAGGAGTACATGGAGCACACTGAGATAACAGAAATTTCAGTAAGTTTAACTTTTTATCAAATGTGAGGGCCTGTTTCTAATGTGACAACATGCAGAAGTTTACATTGGAGCCTAAAACAACAATGGGTGGGTGAAATACTTTATAGAGAAAAAAAAATTCAAGGAGGAAATTATATGCCCAAATCTCTCAGGAGGCTGCTTTCCCCAGAGGTGATTTAGTTGACCAACCAGAAACATATCTCTTAGGGCAAAGCCACCCAAGAATGTATTGACTATAATATCTTGAAGTATTTGGTGTTTTTCTGGTCTCTGATTTTTATTTTGTTCTTCTTTGTTTTCTTCTGCCTAGGATAAAGTGTTTGGGGCAGTCTCTCAAATGCAAAGGAGCTATGTGCATCACAGAAAGGTTTTGCATCAAGAGGTTTGACAAAGTGAGATGCAATAAGACTTTACCAGGGTTGCACCCTGGAATTGTCATTTTGCACCCTAAGTGGTAAAAGTGAAATAATTTTTTAATTAAACACTTGGTTAAACCCCTTAGAAACCAGCAGCTGGGGGAATTTCTAATCATAGTTACCTGTTTCAATACATCAATAAAACAAGCGAGTGGCTCTGATTTCTCTCACATATGGGGGAGTTGCTCCCATAGCAGTTTCACCTTAAACCCCAAAGAGGGCATACAGGCACCCAGGAGGGGAAGAACTGTCTCACCTTTCTTGTTCTGCTGGAAATATGTATCTGCAGGAGAAACTGCTGCAAGAGAGGAGATGCTGAAAAATGGGAGGAAGCAAAAAACAGACTAACAAAGAATAGATATGATCGGTGTATAAGAACAGGCAGAACTGCTTCAGAGAAAAAGCCTGCAGAGTTTTTTGGGTTGGGTGCTCGTTCAAAGAGATTCTTTGCTCGTTGCTCAGTGCTCTTTTGTTGTTGTTGTTTGATTCCTGCCATAGTCAGTGAAAGTAGATTAGAATGCATAACAGATATCTAGATTCAGCATGAATGTCCCTTTCTACCGTATAGCACTTCAGTTGAGTGTTTGGATGAGCACGCAAGTTAACCTCCCTGGAAACTGAAGGAAATGCAGCTACTGTCCTCCACAGAAGAGAGCCACAAGAAGCCATTAATTTCCTTTATGTAACCAGGCAACTGATATGAAAATTTCCAGCTGGTGTGTTTGAACCTCATTCTGCCCTGAATTTAGGATGAAGCTGCCCCAGGCCCCTGCTTCACTAGTGTTTCATCAGCTGGCATTCTGAAAGCTGCTTTTTCATGACACTGAGTTAAATTTGCAATAAACCAGTCATTCTTCAGGACATCAAACATGCAAAAAAATAAAAAAAGGATCTTCTGAGATCCAAAGATGTCAGCATTATTTTGATCCTATGAATTTGTACTTGTATCTCTTCTATGTCCTTTTCCCAAGGTTTCTATTTCTCACCCCTCTATTTAAGTCTGAGGGATGCAGGTAGAGCTACCTCTTCACCTTCACTCTTCACACAATAAACACTGAATGAAGATCATACTGCAAGCATTGGCAGTAGAATCTCTCGCTCCCCAGCAAAAGAGATTAAAAGTGTCTCTTGGCATATCTCATCGGGGGACTTCTTTAATCCCTTGAATCAACAGAAGCTTTGGATCAACAAAAAGAATGGAAGCAGGTGTGTTTTTACCTCATGCCAATCTATCCTGCTCCCCATCTTCAGAAAATTGCTCTTTAGCTCTCCAAAGGATACTCAGCACTTGGGTAACCATTTTTTTCTGCTTTATCTTGACAGTACAAACCAGAACAACAATAACCCTTGGTGAAAAAGGACTCAAAATCATCCATGCTTTTATTATTATTATTTCATATACATGATATATTGTATTAAAAAGCTGCACAAGCTGTCATGTTATCAGATATGAAGCAGTACTCTTCTTCAAGGTTATGTTTAGCATTTCTCAACTGTAGCTTTTAATCAGAAATTTCTGGCTGTCCAGAAAAAAAGTATCTATTTGGTGGATATTCTTTTATCTTTATGAAAGGTCTTTCTTGAACCACAGTTTCACACACACTCTAAGACTTTGAATTTAACCTTCTGTCCTTTCCCACAACTGCTCATTTACACATTAGGCTTTCAAGCCTGTGTTGGCAGGGCTATTTAGGGGTTTTGCACTGAACTAGATAGGGGAACTAGGGAGCACATGACAGGAAACTGGATTTTTTTCCACTGGCAGTGGTAACCATTTAAATTATACATGGGATTATGGTTACAGTACGTTTTCTTGAGCTGACATAAAGACAAACTTGCAGCTTGCTCTTGCTATGCTCTAGTCTTATATGACATGAATAAGCACAACTCCAAAGCCATACTGTGTTTCTACATTAATGTTACTCTGCTGAAAGACAGGATATGGGATCTGTCCTGCAGCAGAGTAGGGGAGTTCATCTGTATTTTTTTTTTAATTTTTCTTTGGGTTCTGATTTTTTTTTTTAATTTTTTGGAGCAAAGCAACAATTTCCTGCCCTACTCTCCCAAAAGAAATGCTTTTGAATCAGCAAAGAGCTGCCTGTTCTCCCAGATTTGTGTTCTTCTCTTTGTGTTTCTCTTTCAGTTATGTATTTTTGTTCCCTAACCTGCCATAACCTATTTCCACACTTCTGTAATTGCTTAAGAAAGAGTGATCTACCCCCCAGTCCTTCCCATTGCCTACCTCCCCAACCTGTTGCTGGAATCTCAAGTTCTCAAGCATTAAAGGAGGAGAGGGTTTTTTTTCTGAGCTAAATTAACACCAATCTGCTCTTGTTAGCTTGATGTCCTCCTGAGAGCAGCCATACAACCTCTTCATTTCATTTCCCTTTCTCGCTGCTTAAGAAGTAGCACATCCTCACACCAGAGACACTTGTGGGAATCAATTTGCAGTGGCCAGCTTAAATGTCTCCTGGGCCACTCAAGCTTCTTTCATCTGGATTTGTAGAGTGAAGAAAGAGCTACCTTGTGATGGCTGTAAAAGAAACCTGAGAAGGGACAGAGGTGAAGTGCTTGTGTTGGCACACCGCGCTTGCTCCTCAAGTCAGCTTCCACTGCCTCAGTGGGAGCATCATCAGGCCTGCTAAGCACGTCTAAAACGTTATTTTTTATGATCCTTCTAGTTTTCTTCATACACATCGGGCATTTGGGCATCTGTGTAGAAAAGCAGTCTGATTTCTTCCCTCAGGACCAGTTGCATGCCAGTAATCCTTGCCAAACTTGACACAAGCAAGGGTGAAATCCTGGTCCAGCTAAAGTCAATAGCAACTCTCCCATGGGAGTAAGAGTCCAGATCACACTGTCAGCTTTTTGCACAAGAACCACCCTTCTCATGCCTGTCGAAAGAGATATTTCCTCCTCATGGAGGAGAAAGAGCTAGAAGGCAAGTAAAACAAGGCCAGCGTGGAGAGGATCTCAAATGTGACGTTAGAGCTTTTAAAGATGGTCTTTCTTTCTCTTTGAAAGGTGTGTTATAAACGTAGCTGGCAAGTGCAAAGCTCCCCCAGGTATCCTCATCACCCACAGAATGACATAAGAAGTTGTAAGAAGCAATTTGTGCATTTTCTCCCTCTGCCTTTTCTCCAGTGAGCATTTCCTGGAGAGAAAATAACCTTAAACAAACTCAGAACCTCTGTCTGTTCTGAAAGTCACACCTGCAGGGGAGGAGCTATCTAACCTCCTGGGGGATTATTCTTTAAGAAGAAGAAAAAAAAAAAAAGTTCATGCTTTTTTTTTTTTCTTACCATAAAAGAACCTAAATATAATCACATAACATAAACCAGTTCCTTACTGGCCTCAGTTGTTAAGCTGTTGCACTAGCAGCTATCCAATTACTCACTAAATATCTACAAATTGTTTGGTCTGTTAGAGATGATTTGCAGTAGGTTGCGGACTCTAAGTTACTACATTGTGCTGGAGAAATAGAAGTTTTTGTTGCTATAGTCTTGCTGACTCTTTTTCAACATTGTATTGTGTCATTTCACTATACCACAAAGATGAAAATAAAATACAAAATAACATTCAAGATTTTAGTGTCTTCTTGGCTCTAAAATATCCTGAGGGCAGGGAAAGGGGAACCTCTAATATAACCACAACAGCATTTTCAGGATAGAAACTATGGAGGTTGTAAAAACAATAAAAAAGGTCGATAGTGTTAGTAACATTGATCTCTTTTAGCTGCAGGTTTGGGTGAACTGAACACACTGTTCTATGGCTAGAGAATCCTCTACATTCCCAGAGAAGTTAATAGAGAGCATGAGATTTTCATGCCCAATCCTCACTCTCTGGCAGGAATAAACAGCAGTAGCTATTTACTTGCTCTTTGTCTAGGCTATGCAATCATATACAAAAAGCTCACATGTTCTACACCTGCAGTAATTTAAACTTTTGGGGCTGCTGGTTTTGTTTGAAGCCACATAGTCCCATTAACTGTAATCATAAATATTACACATTGTCAAAGGCAGAATATTCCCCTCTCTGTCCAGCAGATTGGTTTACTGCAAGAAAACTACCTGCACAAGCAAATATCCCAGACATGTCAGACTTCTAACAGAGCTATGAATTCTGGTAACAGTCAGAGGTAGAACATTAATAACCAGAACCATAAAACAAATCTAAAAACTGCAGAATAATAATAAAAAAAGATATTTATAGAGGCAATGCAGAAGATGCAATACTAAAAGAGCCTCCCTCTGGATCATCAATTCGTGAGTTCTGTGATCCCGAATAACAGGCATGCTTCCAAGCGATAAAATAAAGCACATCAACTATTCAAAATCACTAACTTTCCTCTTGCGTTCCTTAAAGGTGAATTGCAGCAAACGTATAAATTTTAGTGTGCAGTAACTTGTGTGCCTTTTACTACCACAGGAAGTGAATTTCACAGTATTTATTGGAAATCATTATCTTCCTCTGCTTTTTAAAGTTTAATTTAAAATTTGTCACAGCAGCAGCAAAGCTGACACAGCCTAATACTGTGCTAGAGTGATACCTTTTGAAAGGACTCCATGGTAAGGTCTGCCACAATTTGCCATTAACAGCATCTGTAATGATATTTTCCTATCAAAAATCAGTGGAACTTCCAAAATAAAATAATTAAATGCTTGTGTCTAAGAATGACTTATGGACAGGGATCATAACAAGTAAAAGATCTTTAACTGATCTAAGCAGCAACATCAAAAAAAATCAAGCCTCCATGGAAGCAAAACACTCTGCCCTGTATTCAGTCTTATTGGTTAATTAATTCTTTAATTCTTTATAATAATTTCATTTGGGACTCTGAGAGCAGATGTAACCACTTGCTCAATATGGAGTGTTTCACACCTGCTCTTCCCAGAAGAGGCAACCAGGTGAAAATCAAGATTCTGCCTATTCTAATCAAGGCATGTTTTTGACAGAACAAGCATTTTTTGATTATTCCAAAACACTCCTGCCAGTAAAAATCCCCCACCACCTTGACTAACATGCATGTTTCTTAAAGTGGGGAAATCAGGCCTTTGCTATTAGAATGGTGACAAACACCTAAGGGTCATAACGATAATGTATTATATATACCGCTCAGGATATGCTTGATAAAAGAAAGCTAATAATCAAAGAGGGATGTATTCAAATGCATATGAAATACAAATCTGAGTTTTGGGATATGCACACATGCATTTGTCTGTTTCATTGTAGGTGGACAGGCAAATATGAAGTGTTCTTATCTGACTCATTTTCAGTAGGAGTTGGGGTAGAAATGCTTATTGTTTAGTTGAATACTGTTTTCATTTCAACCTGAGGAGTGGTGAGGTTTTTCTATTCTGACCTCCTTCACATGGTCCCATGCTGATTTGAGTAAATGGAATTTCATCATGAGCTTCATGAACTCCCTAATATCTTTCCAGGGGCCTTCTGACAAAACAATTTGTGATTGCTTCTTTTGATGTTATCATATCTGTCTCCTGCAACCCACATCTGTGTATGGAATAAGCTCACCTGGTAATTGGTTATTATTTCACACAGGCTTACTGAGAAGGACTGGATTCAGACACTTTTGTATTTGCAGTGCCTTCAGATCAGGCCTTAGGATTGTGGACCTCTGACCTAACTGCAAGAAATATTAAGGAAAAGCCAAAATGTAATACTATTAAATGTAGGGAAACTTCAAAAACAGCAACATATGGCATGTATGTAACTACTAAGTACCTACCAAGAAATCCTTGGTCTAGCACCATAAACCCTTAATCCAGAGATACCCCCCAAAAGAGAGCCCCTAAACAACCTTGTAATAAGAATTCCATACTAAAGAATGGGCTCTAATAGCCTCTAATCCATTTTGAGCTTTCTTCAGTATCTGCTTCTGCTTAGCAGGAGCAGTTGGACAGAATACCAAAATGTATATGCATCTGTTTAGTCTCTTGAAATCCTTAGATACTAATGGCATCACAATCAAATTGTGGCATTCAGCCTCAGATCCAGACAGACAAGGGTGAATGTGACCAAATGCAGACAGCTAAACTGTGCATTCATATCAAATGTGTAAGGATCCCTATCTATGGTTTTCCACAAGAACGTGTAAAAGGCAAGCTCTGTCTGCTGAGTTGTTGTAGCTCGTGTTTTAAGGATGTAGACACAGGTTAGGCAGCTAACAGAGGAAATGAAAGATTATTTATCATTTGATGTTTTATAAACTTTTCTGTAACAACCTGTAAAAATGTCAAACTCAGAAAACCCTTCATTTGGCATTTCCTTGCTGTGTTCTTGTGAAGAATCCAACTCAGCAGGGACTTAAGCCTAGCACCTTCAGATCTCCCAAGTTTCAGTTCCCTCTACTACCACAAAAAGGAAAGGAAGCACAGCCAGTTAATGGTGGTAGAAAGCATTGTCGTTTTTTCAAACAGGCCTCAAGGAAGAGCAGATCATAACAACCTCTCCCAGTTCCTAACTAGAACAGCAAAAGAGGCAAACACCTTTGTGTGTTTTTTACAGTTTATTTCTTCAGGGCACCAGCAGCTGTTTCCTTCCTTTGGTTTATTTTAAATTAACACACAATTTTGTGAGGAAGTGCTCAGGTGTAAAATAAAATGGTAGCATAGTCCTTGTTTTTGATGCTGAAAGCAGTGAAAAATAGTAAAAGACCAACAGATTCCCTAACAAGCATCAAATCTATTCCTCTACAGAAAGATATTGGCTTTCCATTAGCTGTTGGTGATGACAGAGCCTACATGTTGGTGTCCCAAAAATTTCACTAAAAACTTAAGCTGCTTTAAGCCCTCCACAGTGATGTGTCGGGTAATTTTCTTTATTGTGGGAAGGTTACAGAAGTAGTACATAGAGGTATTTTGCAAATGGGGTCAAAGTAGCAAAGTGATTTCACTGCTGGAATGTTTCTTTCTGTATATGTTCCTTAATTGTACCTCAGCTTTCCTTTAAGAGAAATAATTTGTTTATTTCAGGCAAAAACCAGAACTTCTTCAAGCAGGATAAAACACTGAAAAATTAATTCATTACAATTTTGCTTTCACTTTTAAAAATAATATAATCTGAAAGCAGCTGTCTGTTGCTTTGCTTTATGTAAAGGTGCTATCCCATCCTTTACTGATGTAAACTGGTTTCTTGTCAGACTCCCACAGAGAGGTGTACAGAGAGCACAAAGACATTTTCAGAAGCAAAGGTGGCCACAGGACAAAGGGTTATAGTGAATGGGGTGACATCAGGCTGGTGACTGGTCACTAGTGGGGTTCCACAGGGCTCCATGCTTGGCCCAGTTCCCCTCAACATCTTCAACTTGGACACAGGACTCCAAGGTAAATATGTTTTCAGATCCAACAAGAGAGGAGCTATTGATACCTTTGAAGGTAGAGAGGCCCTGCAGAGAGACCTCAGCAAAACAGAGGGCTGGGCAATTACCAACCCTATGAAGCTTAACAAAGATAAGTGCTGGGATAGGGAAACCCTGGAGGTACACAGAGACTGAGAGAAATGAGAGGCTGGAAAGCAGTGCCATGGAAAGGGACCTGGGTATCCTAGTTAATGGCAAGTTGAACATGAGTCAGCAGTGCCCTGGCAGCCAGGAGGGCCAACCCTGTCCTGGGGGGCATCAGGCACAGCTTCTCCAGCCGGGCAAGGGAGGGGATTGTCCTGCTCTGCTCTGAGCTGGGGCAGCCTCACCTCTAGTGCTGTGGACAGGTTTGGGTGCCACAATATAAAAAAGATGTAAAACTATTACAAAGAGTACAAAGGAGAGTTATGAGGATGGTGAAGGACCTTGAGTGGAAGCTGCATAAGGAGCTGCTGAGGTCACTTGGTCTGTGCAGCATGGAGATGGGGAGACTGAGACTCATTGCAGTCACAATTTCCTTGTGAGGGGCAGAGGAAGGGCCAACAGTGATCTCTTCTCTGTGGTGACAGGACATAAGGGAATGGTATGAAGTTTTGTCAGGGGAGGTTTAGTTTGGATGTTAGAAAAAAAGTTCTTTACCCAGAGGGTGGTTGAGCACTGGTATAGGCTTCCCAGGGAAGTGGTCATGGCACCAAGCCTGTCAGAGTTCAAGAAGGGTTTGGAAAAATATTCTCAGTATATGGCATGATTCTTGTGCTGTCCTGTACAGGGCCAGGGCCCTTCCAACTCAGAATAATCTATGGTTCTGTGATTTCCAAGCCTGTCAAATGAGGTGGGAAATTATATTTCCACTATGGCTGACAGTTTTGTCTCATTCCATTCCTGCTAGGAAACCCAAAAAGTGGCACGACTGATCTCCACAACTTGTGAAAATGCAGATGCTTTTGTTATTAGTCACCAGAATTGATGGCTGAACCACTCCCAGCTGCTCAGCTGCTTAGTATGTCATTAGGCAGCTTACTACCCCAGCAGGCCCACCTGGAGAGCCTGCCCATAGGCATTTTTTCAGGCTGCTCCAGAGGTCTCCTGTCTAATGGGATGGGATACTGACACATCAGTTTTCCAGCCCCTGTGGAGACCATTGCTTTTTAAGGGTGGGGGCAGGGGCTGGACTTGGACAAAAATTCACATTGAGGGAAAACAAAAAAATACTTGCTGTCTTGCTATAATAAGACAACCTTGAAATTTTGCTAGTTCTAGCCTAAAAGTGCTGCTGTTGAGTCTACTGCATCTGTTGGCTAAAGAAACAAGAGATGCCAAACCAGTTCTCTATCAAGGGTTACTTTGAAATTTTCTGAGGACAGCTGTGGATCTTAAAACACATTGCATCATATTATCATCTTAGAGCATTGCATTATGTTTATTTTGGGCTTTGGAAAGAAATGCACTTAGAATTTGTTGCTTGGATCTAGGGATCTACCAAATGATCAAAAAGGAGAATCAGACCTCTGATACAGTGCTGCAAAACCCACAAACATCAGGTACTAACTAGAACCTGAGTGGCAAAAGAACAGAGTAATAAAAATTACCAAATCCTATTTTGTTTTATCCTCTTTCCTCAAAAAATTTGAAGAATATTGTTCAAAGGTCATATGACATAGAAATCAGAAGGCAATCCTCTGAGGGTTGATGCTGGCTGGGTGCCAGGCACTCACCAAAGCTGCTCATTCAATCCCAACTGCAGCTGGAAGGGGGAGAGAAAATAGAATGAAGAGTTCATGAGTTGGGATAACTTGTGGGAGAGATCACTCACTAAATACCATCCCAGGCAAAACAGGCTTGAATTAGAGATACCAACTGAATTTATTGCTAACAATATTAGAGCAGGATAATGAGAAGAAAAATAGAACCTTAAAAACACCTTCACCCTATCCCTCCCTCTTTCCCACCCGTATCTCCTACCCCAGGGGTGCAGGGAGACAGGGAATCTGGGTTATGGCCAGTTCATCACTTGTTGTTTATTTCACTGCTCCACTCTGAGGTCCTTCCTATGGGAGACAGTTCTCCATGAACTTCTCCAGCATGAGTCCATCCCATGGGCAATAGTCCTCTAGGAACTGCTGCAATGTGATTCCATCCCACAAAAAAAAACAAAAAACAGTCCTCCCAAAATTGCTGCAGTGTGGGTCACTCTTCCACAGGGTCCAGTCCTGCAAGGACAGGCTGCTCCAGCCTGGGAGCAGAGCCCCTCTCTCCACAGGTCTCCCACAGGGTCACAGCCTGCACTGGACATCCACCTCCTCTAGCATGGGGCTTCTCTGTGGGCTGCAGGTGGATTTCTGCTTCCCCATGGATCTCCACGGGCTGCAGGGACACAGCTGCCTCACCATGGTCTGCACCACAGGCTGTAGGAGAATCTGAGCTCCAGTATGTGGAACACCTCTTCCTCCTCTTTCTTCAGTGCCCTTGGTGTCTGCAGAGTTGTTCCTCTTACAGACTCTCACTATGCTCTTCTCTGGCCACAATTAAAACTGTGCTGTCGCCTTGCTTTCCAGCCTTCAGCCTTGGAGTCAGAAATTTCATGTAAACAAAGTAATGTTTACAGAACTGTTAT